>PVLC010015893.1:0-36447 GCA_004027655.1 Graphiurus murinus
CTTTACCGTAATACTTTAACCACTGACAATATGAAGGGTGTTTTTCCCTCCTATGACTATCCAATTTGTTTACCTCTTTTAAGAATTTAAAATAATAAACTAAGCAATATTTCCCATTAGAGAATTCAGCAATTATTATGACCAATTCATTTCCGCTTTTTTTTGTTTGTTTTTGAATTCATGAGCACTTGCTGATCTCTGTTTTAGTTACTTCTTTGAGTAGAGATTTCTGATTTGCATCAGGTTTTCTTTTTGGTCAACTTACTACATTTATTTATAATATTTTATATTTATTTATATGTTTTGTGCATTGCTCCAAAACTTTATCCTATTAGATGTAGTTTATTTTAGATGTACTGCTTAGATTTAGAAATCTAAGTACCTCCAAAGGAGGTCCAACTCAGTTTGGCTGTAAATTTTTAAAATCATGTTTTTGTAGCATATGTGTAATATCCAATTCATATAGTTGAAGCAACATTGAGATCCATTTATTTTCATTTATGATGACTGATATTTTATGGGAGACTTCCATAATTTAAATAAAGGGTCTGCAAACCAGAGCCTACCAAATCTAGTCCATGACTTTTTTTGGCAAATAAAGTTTTATTGCAACATAATCATGCCCATTTTCATTGTATTTTGTTTTATCTATGCTGCATTTTTTATAATAGCCAAATTGAGTACTAGTGAGAGAGATCATGTACCCAACAAAGCCAAAATGAGCTATGATCTCACCCTTTATAGTAAAGTGTGCCAACTTATAATGTAAGTAGTCAATATCATTTTATTGTACAGATTGGCATTAATTTCAACTTTGGTTTAAATTTCAGCTGTTTAAGAAGTCATGCTCTTTCTGATTACTTAACATTTTGGTTAGTAATAATAAAAAGCATGACCTCTTATAGATTTAGAGTTGGTTCCAATTGAAAATTAAAAGCAACCTACATACTCAGTCGAAGGAGATGTTTGGGCAAAACAAAACAAATAGCTTAAAAAATTTTATAGCAGAGCAACACTTACAAAAAAACAACTCATATAGAAACCAATTTTTAAAAAAGTATATACATATATATACACACATATATATGTATATATTGGGGGGGGGCACGTGTGCACTGGTCTTATAAACACATGGGGCATAGGGTCCCAAACTCTACCTGACACCTTCCTCCCATCTTTCGGGACAAGTCTTGACATACAGCAGTGAAACTCAGGACTCTAGAGGCTATACCATAACACTCATTGGCACAGAGGTTCATATAAGAGTTTACCATCAATTTGGTCTGAACAATAGTTGTCACAGGACAACCAGACATAGACTTGGTTTGTCATTCTCTAGAGTACCTCTACTCTTAACTTCTTTCACCTAGGCATGCTGTCCCTACCTGTGTACCTCAGTCTTCCCCTCGAAAAAGTAATTACTTAGGAATAAGAAATGTGTTCAAAGTCCCTTTTTCAACACTTTCTAACCCCTTATACCATAATTCACAACAGTGAGTTCAAACATATGCTCACTGCTGTGCCATTACAGAAATGAGCAGCATAAAAACCTACATGAATTATAACTGCAAAAATTAATGACATCGATAATTTGCTAAGAAAAAAATTAACATTAAGATTTCAAATAAAATTTAATTTTTTCTAAGGTTGTTGTCATTTCTGACAAATCTACTCTTGTATCTAATTAACATTCATCCTATTCATGCTAGACTTCTAAGCTAAAAGTCTTTGGTAACTTTCCAGCATGCTCTGGCCTGACATGATGGTCTCGAAAATACTTATCATAATTTTCATCAGTGACTTTACCCTGAGGACACAAAACTAAGAACTGGGCATAGATGATAATATGGTAGAGAAAGGAGAGGTATGAGGCCCATTTTCCTAGATGGAAAGTCAACTTTTTGCCAAAATTGTTTGATTGTTTGATTGATTGACTGATTGTACTGGGGATTGAACTCAGGGGCATTCTACCTTCAAGATACACCCCCAGCCCTATTTTATGTTGAATTTTGAAACAGGGTCTCACTAAGTTGTGGAGGGCCTCACAAGTTGCTGAGGCTGGCCACAAAACTGTGATTCTCTTGTCTCGGCCTCTCGGGTACTGGGATTACAAGTATGTGCCACCACACCTGGCCAAAATTGTTTTAAAGGGAAAACAACATGAGGCTGGGTGTTGGCACATGCATGTAATCTCAGTACTGAGATAGGAGGATCGCAGGTTCAAAGCCAGCCTCAGCAACTTATCCAGGCCCTCTACAACTTAGTGGACCCTGTTTCAAAATAAAAAATAAAATAGGGCTGGAAGTATAGCTCAGAGGTAGAAATGCCCTGGGTTCAATCCCCACTACCACAAAAAGAAAAAGAAAACATAAATCAAAACACCCTTCTGATGGTATAACAATATTGGGGAGTAGAATGAGAAATTCCTATTAAAATACATAAGAAAGATAAGCTTACTGAGTGTGCCTTTCGATTTCTTCCTGTCTTCCCATCAACCCTTTCCCTCCCCACTAAATATTCACACTTACCTTCAGATACACATTAGTAGAAATGTTTGCAGAGAGCAACTATATGAAAGATATTAGGTAAAAAATACCATAATATATTCTGCATGTCCAGTTCTGTTGGGTGATCTTGATCAAGACATTAAGTTGTTGTGCTCTTCAGTGCTCTCTTTCATAAAAGAGAAAAATAGTATGATTATCACAAAATAAGCCACTAAAAAAACTAGTGTATTAGCGGCCTCTACAAAGAGATAGAAATTGAAAGAAAAACTTAGAGAAAATAAGTATTTAAAATAAATATTTTTGGAGCCTTGTAAGCTGAGAATTTTGAAACAGACCAAATTAAAGGGAAAGAAGATTGTAAATGACATCCATCCACGCCCTCCATCAGGCTTCCTTTGGGTTTCTCCTATCTTTCCATCAGAAGCCACTGTGAACTACATATACTGTGAACATTCAATTTTAAAAAGCATGTGTTTGCTCACTGGTGTCATATAAAATTATTTATGCATTAATGCATGTAAAAAGCCTGCCTATCATGAGGAAATCAGTGGATGGTTTCAGTTTGATTTGGACACAGAAACTTAGATAAAGAATCACAACAGTGGTTTTAATCCTTTAAGTCTGAAGACTAACTGAACATCTGGAAATTTTACAGGGCAGGGATTGAAAGTTGCTGAGCTAAAGAAGAAGGCCTCTTATTATTCAACACAAAATAAGAGTGACACGATAACATTTGGATAAGCAACTTTTTGTTGTTAATTTTAGAAAACTTTCGCTCCGAAGCAATTTAGGGTTTTTGTGTTTGTTGATATTACCTTTTAATGTGACAACCATGACACCATTTTCCAAAACAGATGGATTAATGTCATTTAAAAAAAAAATTACTTCACCTAGACAGGTGTTTCCTGTATATGTTTGACATGAAATTAAACATAGCTCCAGATGTTCCATTTGTAGCAAAGCCAGTTAATTTTATTAGAACATTTAATCACAGATCAACAGTGTAATAGAGGGCAGTGAATGTGAAGCAGAAATTTCACAGAACTTCCTAATGAATTGTGAATTAGTTTATATAGGGAGATCCGGAGGCACGCAGTGCTGGTTATGAGAAGCTTGTGCATGTATTGATTTGAACTTGTTGTCTTTCCTGAACATGAATACTGTTCATATCCTAATATGAATACTATTCATATTTAGAGTTTTGCTGGAATTGTAAAGTTGTATGTGCATGTTTACTGGCAGTGCAATAATTATAGAGCTACTTAGGCTGCGTGGAACCTTTTTGTTTTATAAGTCCCACATTGTAGAGTTTTGTAGATGCTTCTCCTTAGGCATAAGTGATATTGCTATTCTCTCATGGCCTCAACGTGCATTAGGGAGTTACTGGTGTCCACGGTGATTGCTCTGCCTGCCATGCACAGTCAAGACAGCAGCTCTGAGCACTGTTATGCCAGGCTTAAGCATCATTATATGGCTAGTTATTTTTCCTCTAAGATTAGCTATAGATTTCCCATTAATTATAACATCAGGTTGATTCATCATTAATAAAATAAATCTCAGTAAACTGTCATGGATTTCTTGACTAAAATGAAAACAAATGAAGAAAAGCCAGTTCCTGTCTTTGTTATACTCTTATCAAATTTGTCTTTGTAGCAGCCTGGTCATTCCAGAGCCAGAGCAAAATATTCATAATTTTCTACTTTGAAATATTAGTGTGCCCATATGCACTAATAAAAACTTAAAGCCCTGCTATGATTGATGTTTTTTGTTGGCCCGTCACCTCATTGTATAGAAGTTTGTTTTAATGAGTTTCTCTAATGAATATTTTATATTGCTACTTGGATGAATGACATATGGTAAATGCAAGGTAAATTACAGCTCTTTAAATAAATATTTTTCATAAATTATTTATTTTGTGATGCCTGTATTGGTAAGATGTCATGTCAGATAAAGATTGGAAAGTATTTACTGTAATACTTATTTGTAACTTGAAGAAGTAAAATTTTTTAATTATTAACAAGCCTCCACTGTACCCAAGAAACTTACAGCAAAATTAGCATAAACTCTATCAGATTGTAAATTTGTGTAGACAACTTCCATTCTATAAGGCAAAAATAAGATAATCTCTTATGTTTATAAGAATTTTACATAGTACTATGAAAATAAGGAAGAAACATCTATTTCTACTAGAATTAAAAATGAAACTCAGTAGGAAACATACTTGAATAAAATTTGATGTTGATAATTACTCAATCTCCAAATTCTACTATTTGTAAAAGTAGAATGTAATTATTTGAGTAACCACATAGTTTTATAGTGTTTTATTTTCTGTGTGGATGTAGTTCAGTGAATAGGTTTTTCATCTAATAAATATTAATAGCCACTATTTATTGGATGCCTTTATAAACATTAATTTCTAGGGACACCCATAAAAGTGTGGTAGTATCATTACTATTACTACAAATAAGAAAATTAAAATTCACATTGCTAGGATGTAATAAAGATTTGAGCCCAAAATAGACTGGTTATAATGTCAATAACTTTTTTTTTTTTTTGCGGTACTGGGAATTGAACTCAGGGGCATTCTACCTCCAAGCTATACCCCCAGCCCTATTTTTTATTCTTTATTTTGAAACAGGGTCTCACTAAGTTGCGGAGTGCCTCACCTAGGGTAGCTGAGGCTGGCAGAGA
Source organism: Graphiurus murinus (assembly GCA_004027655.1). Classification (NCBI taxonomy): domain Eukaryota; kingdom Metazoa; phylum Chordata; class Mammalia; order Rodentia; family Gliridae; genus Graphiurus; species Graphiurus murinus. The sequence goes on from PVLC010015893.1 coordinate 5,199, forward strand.
ACCTGGATCCTCTGGTCTCAGCCTCCCAAATGCTGGGATTACAAGCATGCGCCACCACACCCGGCAATAACTTTCTAAATAAATCAACAAGGTCCCCAAAACATGTCATCTCCTACGAAAAGATTTTAGATATGAGAAAAGCAAATATCCCCTACTCCTATTCCTCCACTCTTTTATTTTAATAATAATAGTAATAGCTAACATTTGAAGAACAATTGCACTGTTAGGTGCTAAGTGACTTTTTACCAGTATAAACTGAGTCACACAGCAATGCTCAAAGATAGGTACTAACATGACCACCATTGTACACATGAAATAACTGAGGCATGAACTGTTTACACAACTCGCCCAACATCACACAGCTTTTGAGCAGTAGAGCTTTTGTGCAAACTGATATTCGGCCAAAGTTTGTGCTTTTAATGAGGAAACTTATCATGTTGTACCGAAGCATGAGTCTATCTCTCCCTCAAATTATAAGTTATGAGTGTCTCATTCATCTGTGTAACTCCTGTACCCACAACATTGCACTGGAAAAGGTAGGCTCTCAATATTTGCAGACCTGAGCTGATTCACCAATGTCTAGTGCTTATGCATATATTCAAATAGATTTTTCTCAATGTTTTAATTCTGAAAAGAGAGGGAAATAAGCAAATGCTATCCACTGTCTGCTGAAATTCAACCACGCAGAATTCCACACTTGCTCCACAAAGTTAAATAATAATCCAAGTGTATGTATGCAGCAACTGTTGAAGGCAAAAAAGGAAAACATAATGTATACCTACTTGATTTTGGATGGATACACTCATTCTCTAGTTGATGTATACATATGTGTTCATGCATGTAAGATTCTACCTCAAATGTCTTACTATATTAGGTTAGAGCATACGGAACCTTTCGTAACAATTAAATTAAGAAGTTGTATTTTGTTCCCTAGAATAGTATGTATAACATTAGCAAATAATAAGCATCTTAAAGAAATAAAACAAAAAAATTTATTCAAATTGCCAGTAAGAAGAAACATCATTTTAATTAAATTAGGTGTATGCTCATGAAATAGCTAAAACTCAATTATCTTTACCTTAAAAATTGGCATTTTTATGTAGTTCAACTTAGTAGGTAACATTGTCAATTTTTATACCATACCTGGATTTCCAATTTCAGGATACGACAAATTACTCATGTGACTCATGTTCCACTAGATAAAGTATAATTTAAGTTCATTTTTGTGATTAAAATGAATGCGGAATTTTCATAGTAGCTTCAGAATTATCTTTTCCCAAAAAGTACCATTAAAAGTAATTCTAAGCATACAACATTTCTCGTTACCCTAACCCTGTCAATTTTTGAAAATGAAATTTGCTTTATGTTACATATTTTTAGTACTAATACATAGATTATTTCCCTCGTAGTTAACATTTTATCTTCTATGCTCTGCAACCTAATTCAGACACCCAAAGATAAGTACAAGCAATCAAAACCATGTAGTTTATTGGCAACATGCTTTGGAACATATTGATTCTAAAATATCTAAATAAACAAAAATAATTCATCCATATGTTGCGCTACTTTTTTTCTTTTTCAATCTTGACAGTTGCATGCTAGAAATAAATAAAAACAAACACTGAGAGTCAGAAGAGTCCTTGTATTTGTATCTTAATTCTAGGTAACAATATGAATGCAAAATATTATTTATTTATTTAGGTTTCAAACAAAACACAAGGAAAAAAAACAGACTGTAGTTGACTATGAAAAGGGAAATAGAGAAGGGTGTTACACTTTAGGACTAGTTTTCCCTCCTGATTATTGGAAATCGTGTCAATTGTTTTGTGATGGACTCAAGCTACAGCAGGCAAAGCCCATCATGTCTGAAAAGCCACATTGAGAAACTGTTTTCCCATCTCTGAAAATAATTTTGCAAATTATTTCATCATTTGTTGCAATATATTATCAGGGATCTTTGATTTTTCTTATCATATTTTCCTTTCCTATCATTTGCCATTGTCTTAACGGTCAGATAACAAGAGAAAAATATACATAAGTATAATAATTAACAAAGCACTTGATACGTTTGTATTATGTGAGCCTTGCTCCTGAAGTAGGGCATTTTTCAAATGACTTCGGTAAACTTAAAAAGAAGAATTTTATTTATTAAAACTGAATTGAAAGTGTTGTTACCATTACATATATATAGATAGATAGATAGGATTGAACTCCAAAAGAAGCACCTAGGAATCCCAATAGAGCACTGTGTGTTCATGGGAGCAGGGAGAAAGGATTCCAAGGAGGGCGGTAGTCAGGGATAAGCAGAGTAGAGATCTGTGCCCTCCAATCCTGTTCTTCCACCCCAGTACCACATCAGTCTTGCCTTCCTTAACACATTCGAAGCCTGCAGGGAAAAGGCTGGTGATCACAGGGAACACAGGTGGCTGTGTTGCTAGCAGCAGCGATGCTCAGTGGAGAAGGAGACGGGTACTGCCTACACCTCCACAGTGGCTCTAAGGCTTCATCCGAGTCTGAGTCTGTTGGAATATTACAAATATATAACATATTATGGAATAATTATTGGACAAAATATGTTCATGCCAAGTGAATAAAAATCCAAAGTTTAAAAATTAATAAATAACATTATTTCATATAAATATAGACTAAGGATCTCAAAATCAATTCTCATGTAAAATTGCTTACTACAAAAAAAAACTGACTTTCTGAAAAAGTCACTCATATTTATCAAAAAAAAAAAAAGACTGTCCAAGTTACTGGAGTTATAGCATATAATTAGTTTGGATAGATGATAGATAAAGCTATATAATATATATAATTTCTCAGAAAATGTACATCCTTTTTTCTCAAAAAAAAACCCTGCACAATGAAAGAAATGCTATTTTACAAATAGAAAACTCTAACTTGAATCATTTTAGAAGCAGTATGGACAAACTACTGGTAAACCTTTGGGAGGAGAAAAGGTGGAGTAGGATGTAAATCAAAGTATTCAGACAATCACTGTCTTCAGAACTCCTAAATTATAGTGGTAGGGCCGTGGTTGGGAGGAAGGGGCAATATGAAAATCACCCAGTTGCTCTTCCCAAATTATAGGCATGCCATCACGGTCCACAACCCCCCACATCATCCTGAAGAAAATTATTATTAATAAAAAGAATGTCACTCATCACCCAGGTGTTTCAGGAAGAGGACAGCAGGGGTGTCGGTGTTGAGAAACCCCAGCAGATCATACTGATATTGTAAAGACTGTGATTTGCAGGTTAGGACCATCATGAAACTTGGACTCCAAGGCAGGGTTTTGTAACCTTGGCACTACTGATAGTTAGCTTAAATAATTATTGGCTGTGAGGGTCTACCCTATGTATTGTAGGGTATTTAGGAACAGCTTTGTCTTCTCTACCCACTAGATACTAGTAGTACCCACCCTACACATCCAGTCAAAACAATCAGAAGTGTAAAGATCACCTTCTATTGAGAACTACTCTGCTACAGGTATATGAGACATAAACAAAGGAAGGAGTATTGATTTGAATCATGCAGGAGATGTCTTAATGAAATGTCCATTTGTAACAATTTGAGAGCAAGATAAACAATTGGGATTCCAGATTTTTTTTTTTAACTAGTCTCAATGTATTCTGTCAGCACAAAGCAAACAAGCAGTTACATCTTTTACTCAAACTTTAAGACAAAGGTATTACTTCTGGAACACAAAAATTATCTTTCTCTGGAAAGAGATGAGTGCCCACTTTTCCTGAAAAACATGCTCTTTGTCAATTAAAACGCAAAAATTTTTAAAGTCCCTTTTCCCAACAAAATGGGCTTTGCAAAGATGTACATCATCTTTTGTGTGAGAATATATCCCCTCACTGCAAACTGACTTGTCATACCAAGACACTGGGTCACAGTAAGTGTTCGATATACCTGCTTCTACAAGGATTGTCTGCCATGCAGTGTCCCAGAACAGTCTGCAACCTTTGCATGATTTCCTTATGTTCAGAATTTTATAAATATGAATAATTTATAAAAGAAAAACTATATCTGGACAGTAGATAAATGAAATAATGCACAAGTTCAATAGGAATTAATAAAATAAAACATAAATACCACCAAGGTCTGATTTTCACTAGGCATTAGATTAGTGAATGCCCTATTTCTTTGACACTAAGATACTACCAATTTTAAGACACAATCATGATTTATGTATCATGGAGAAAGTAAAATGCTGTCAATTAAAATATTACACATCATTTGATTATATGACCTTCGAGTTTTAGAGCTGCTAAAAGTAGATAAAAAGAAATGCACTTAAGAATCAATGAAATTTGTACTTATAATTTGAGTTGTCAAGGGTATAGAAAAAAGACATATTCCTACACTGTCAGTGCCATTGTAAAGGTTTGGGAAAGAAATGTGACAAACACTATGACTTAGCAATCACATATCTGGAAATCTATCCTATGAAAATACAAGCATAATAGTATAAAGATATAAGAGATAAAGAAAATAAAGCATTACATAAAAAAAATTTAAGTAAGAAACAGACTGGGAGTATAATTTACTGGTAGAACGTGTGCTTAGAATGGGCAAGGCGCTGGGTTCAATCCCAATACTGCAAAATAGAGGTCCTAGGTGACCTGAGAATGTTAACCTAGTTTCTCATATGCCCACCTTAATTCCCAAATTACAGCTAGATCAACTTCTATCTAGATCACCTAGGACTTGTATTAACACAAATTCCAAGCCTCAGCTCAAAAGTGCTGAATCATTGACAGGCCTATAATCTCTGTTTACAGAAAGCTTAGCTGCTCAGGCATAACTATTAAAATGGCTATAACTTCCATACAAATATTATTCTTTTCTCATGGCTTATATACATAAACTTTAAGACAAAGGTATTACTTCTGGAACACAAAAATTGTCTTCGGAAAGAGACAAGTGCCCACTTTTCCTAAAAACATGCTCTTTGTCAATTAAAAAGCAAAAAAATTTAAAGTCCCTTTTCCCAACAAAATGGGCTTTGTGAAGATGTACATCATCTTTTGTGTGAGAACAGATCCCCTCAATGCAAACTGACTTGTCATATCAAAACACTGGGTCACAGTAAGTGTTCAATATACCTGCTTCTACAAGGATTGTCTGCCATGCAGTGTCCCAGAACAGTCTGCAACCTTTGCATAATTTCCTTATGTTCAGCATTGCAAAAATTACTTGAAATATAAATAATATATATGTGTGTATATGATATAACTGTTATATGTTATATTTGTCCATGTATCATAATTATAACAGGTAACAGAAATACACCTAATTGAATTTTTTAAACCAGAAGTATAAAATTTGCATTTAAAAAAAGTATAGGATTTGTGCATTCTGTATTTTTCAGTCACTGAAAATATTATCCTACAATGAAGTATGTCAAGCCAAATGAGATTAATATTTTAGCTGGTAATACTTGTATTTTATTTTGTACTTATTTTGGTATCCTAACAATGAACCAAGAAAATGAGGATGTAACTTTAATATGTAGCTAAATTTGGTCATTTGAGTATCTTTATTTCTATCATTCAATTAGAATACAATTAAGATATCACACAAATGCTTCTGAAAATAATCTATAATAGGCTAAAATGCCTATTATGTTTTGACAAACATCATATGTCCTCTTTAGAATGCCACTTGATATGCCTGGCAAAGCCCTGTATTCTTCTTCTGCAAAGCTTTACATCAGTTATGCAACAGCCCCTAAAATCTATAGCTGAGCTTTGTGTGCATCAAATTGAAAGTATGGCTGGAAATTAGAGAAATGCATTGACTGGCTGTAAATTGTGCATTTAAAAAAAAAAAACCTATTTCTTTTAAAAGTATTTGAGGCCAACAGCTCCCTTTAATGCCTCTGGACAGTATTTTCAGAACTCATTTGTTTGAGGGGTTTTTAATCTGAGGACATTGAAAAGTTACACCCGCTGTGCTGTCGTCAATCACGCCAGGAGGAAAAATAGTGGCATGATTTGTTATCTGTTATTCCCCTTGCTGTGGTGACTGTCTCCCAGTGCCAGCTCTGTCCTTAAGGCCATCACTTATAGGGACCACTGTCTGTCAAAACCACAGCCAACTTTAAGGGCTGCCTTTGTTGGAGCAGACAAATGAGTATGACCTTTAACAATAAAATAGGCACCTACTGAGAAAGATGAAACAGCAGCGGAAATTAAGAACACCATATCGCCATTTCAAACACTTGAGAAAAGTTAGAAGTTGAACTAAAACTTAATTATAAGAGTAAATGTGGGTAGACATTGTCAATAATGAAACAGACATGGTCAGAAGTATCGATTCCCGGCCTGGACTAAAACTTCATCCAGGAATCATCCTACCTTTCATTAATAATAAATGGTATTGATGGGGTTTATTTAAAAGGGGGTAGGGGATTAAATTATGGTAGCTAAAGGTTTAGCAAGTGGTGATTTTTTTTTTCAGTGAATGCAGAGGTATACAATTTTATGAATATTCTAGAAGGGCAAAAGGAAAAAAAAAATAGAACCCACTCAGCCTTTTATTTACACTAATAGGTACTTCAAACGATTTGCAGCAAAGTGCCTCTGCCTGGGTAGGTATTGGCTGTGAACTGCCCATTGATATTTTGTCATATTTCAAAGCTTCATGCAAGCATTCCAGGCATTGCATTGCAAAGACCGCAGCACAGTTTGTGGTTTGAAAGGCTCTTGTAACCCAACCTGGCAAGTGGTCAGTGGAGACTACATTTTACAGAGAACACAAATCAATCTTATTGAGCACTTTTCAAGTCATATAATATTCTGCCTGTGACAATAATGAAATTAGTCTATGGATTTTTTAAAAAATATTGAAATGCCATTTAAATATTTAATGAAACACAGAACTTTACAAATGTCCTTTAAAAATGTTTACAATTTATGTGCTTTTTTACCAAAATATTGTTATTGATACTTGTAAAGAAAGTCATTGAGAATAATTTCAGAAAATTCCTTTTATTGAAAATGAGATTTTATTTGTTAATTCAGTAATCCATGTCTGAGATCCTTGAATAGTCAAGGATTTCCTAACTGCAATTCTGCCAGCTCTTATGTGGTGATATTCCTGTTGCTCCCCTAAATTTCTAGTACTTCTCTTAAGATTTATGGTGGGATAGGAGAGGTGAACATTGAACTTCCCCACCTCCTTGATATCTTTTGGCCAATAAAATGTGTGAAAGTGATGTGCTGTTTTCAGATGAATGTGTATATTGACCTACATGAGACGTCCAGCTGCTTATTCTTTTGCCATGGACATAAAGGAGAAAAACCTATGTTAAGATTCTGAGGCTGAGAGTGATAGCACATGCCTGTAAACCCAGTACTTGGGAGGCTGAGACAGGAGGATCTCAGGTTCGAGGGCAGCCTCAGCCATTTAGTGAAACCCTCTGCAACTTAGGTGAGACCTTGTTTCAAAATTTTTAAAAAATGAAATAGGACTGGAGGATGTAGTTGGAAATAGAATGCCTTGGGTTCAATTCCTAGGAACACAAAACAAAATTATGGGCCTGGGCATGGTGGAATATGTCTATAATCCCAGTACTAGGGAGGCTGAGACAGGAGGATTACAGGTTTGAGACCAACCTTAACAATTTAGTGAGGCCTTCAGCAATAGAGCAAAGATTCTGTTTCAAAATAAAAAATAAAGAGGGCTGGGGTTATATCTCAGAGAGAGAATGCCACTGCCACTGCATTCAATCTCCAGTACCAAAAAAAAAAAAAAGAGAGAGAGAGAGAGAGAGAGAGATTCTGGGGCTGGGCATGATGGTGGCACATGTCTGTAATCCCAGTACTTGGGAAGTTGAGACAGGAGGATCCCCGGTTTGAGGCCAGTCTCAGTAATTTAGCAAGCCCTTGTTTCAAAATTAAAAATAAAAAAGTCTGAGCATGTAGCTCAGAGGTAGAATGCCCCTGGGTTCAATTCACAAAAAAATATACATACACATACATAGTGCACATAAGTAAATAAATATATATATTTATATATATATGTATATATACTTGGGGGGGTTAGATCACTGAAAATGAAAGCCAGATGCCTGCAGGGTCACCAAGGCTTTTATGAGAGAGAGATAAATAATATTTGTTCAAATTCATTAATATTTTGGGAATTTTTGTTACCACAGCATAATCTTACTCATCCTGACTAATATATTGTTTGTTTTAATTTCTAAATTCCCAAAATTCAGTGTTCTTTTGTATGTTGTATTTCTATATGATATGCATATGCCTCTGCATTGTCATGTTAACATGATATATTTTAGATCCCAGAAGTAGCTTTCCTATATTTTCTGAAAACCATGTATCTAGAATCATTTATGTGTGTATTTTATGGGTTTCACTTGTGTTGGTTTGCACCATAACTCTTCTAGTCCAAAATACAATCACATTTTTCAAAAAGAAAAGGATCTAAGGTCTGAGTTCTAATCCTAGAATTGGCTTCACCCGAAATAAGTGTAGGGCTCACAATATCACCTCGAGTTCAGAGGTGTACATCATCAAAAGTACATAGAATTTTTTTTCTATAATCAAAGCTTCCAGCGATGTAAAGGACCAGGTTTTTAATAGGTTTGGAGTTTCAATTGTGACCTCACTCTGAAGTGATTCTCCTTTCAGCATAGGGTTAAAAAGCTTTGACAAAGCACCGCAGGGAACATGGGGTTGCCCTCACCTGCATTGTACAGCGCTTGGGATGGATAAATACAGTCTCATTCTCTAATGTTCCCGACTGCCTCTAGGAGCACTAAATTTTAAGAGAGAAAAACATGAATCTGGTATTTCAAGAGAGGTGGAACTAAGCCATTGTTAACTCCCCTTAAAAAGGCAATTCCGTGGCCAGTTCAGATTGCCCCTGAGACACCTAAAGCTGCATTAAGTACTTGTGAGAGTGGAAATCCACTGGGAACCCAATTCTAGTGTTTAAACCTCAGCGTGAATAGTAGAGTTCCTGGCAGGGTGCACTTTTACATGTCTTTATAAGCACATTCAAAACTTACTGTATGCAGTCTGGCCATACTATTTTTATTAACCAATAGCTGACCATAGTCTTCAGTGAAATAAGCAATCAAATATCATATAACCTTTTTGAAATTAGGGGTAAGAAGTTGATGAATGTCTGGAAATACATACATTATATCTCCCTTAGATAATGTTTGAACAATAAAATGTAAAAGATTTAAGCACTTGAAATTTCTAGGTTCTTGTCTTCTTGCCAAATATGATATGATCATACCTCCAGATTCATTTAAAAATACATAGATATTACTTTGTATTGTATCATCTGTGCTTTTAAATAATACTTTCCTCAGTTCAATACTTTGTTAATGTACCACTTGGCAGCATTGTATACAATGTGTAAATAAGCACTTGATAGCCAAAAATAGTTAAGTATTTACTGAGCATGTGACGCATAATTTGTGAACATTACTTTAAATTAATATTATATATTCATAGATTTATTTCTCTTAAAAATGCTTGTCTAAAGTCAACTTTCTAAGATTTGAGCTATTTGTCTTGAAAAGTAAAAAGACTCAAGCATTCTTCCTAAGTCCATATTTTAAGCTTGTATTTGTGGAATTTAACAACTATTTTACTAGCACCTACTGAGAAATCTTCGTTTCATCCAATATTGCTTAGCAAATGTGTTTTCTGCTTGAAAGTCCGTTTTTAAACACAGCATCTTGATTGCTGTTTGACGGTAGAAGGTCAAGCATGAGATATTTTAGATCCTATTAAAATTTTTCAGGTCAAACAAAGGTGAGGGAAAAACAACCACCACAGGATCTTTACTGGATGTGATGGGACCACAAATAAACTTTGCTTCCCTGCTCCCGATGTGTCCAGACTTGACTGAGAGCTAAAGGGTGAGCTTATCTATTGATTTTCACGTGTAAGCTAAGAGGTAAAGTAACCCCAGCTCATTAAAGGTGCCAGTGCAGTAGATGATTTGATTCCTTTTATCTTCTGAAAATAAAATCAGCTAAATCTTCATCATTATGGTAGCATTGTTAATGGGAGAACAGCACTTCGCAAAATGATAAGTAAGTGCTAAAGGAAAACCAAAACCAAAACATATACATATATGTATGTATATATATATATATATATATATATATATATATATATGGTATAAATGGTATATACCATCATTTAAACCATATGGTGTGTGTATATATATATATATATATATATATATATATATATATATATATACCATTTTCTCAGCTTTTAAAGATGTATAATCCAAACAAAAGACTTATTATTTATTCCCAAGAATCTAGTGATAATATACTGGACACCTATATTAAAATGCATATAAATCCAAAATTACAAAATATCTTTTCCAATTGTCTTACTAGTGTTCTTAAATTTCATTATCTTAGGCTATAAAGACTCGATCCTGAGGGTCTTTATCTCTGGTCTCTCTCCTTGTGTTCCATGTGGAGAGGCAGTGTAAAAGGAGTTGTAAGTGAACAGCTAAGCTGCCCTGGCCTCGAACTTGAGCCTGGAGTCTGTGGCCTCTTAGCTCTGCAAATGGTGCAGACTACTTAACTCCTCGGAGAGTCTATTTGTCTTTTACAAAATGAGCAGAAGAACAACTATTTCATGATTTAGCATTGTTTGTTTGTTTTATGGTGCCAGAGATTGAACTCAGGAGTGTTCGACTTCCGAGCCCTATTTTTTTTTTTTTTAGTTATTAAACAGGGTCTCACTAAGTTGCTGAGAACCTTGTTTAGGTTGCTGAAGCTGATTTAGAACCAGCAATCCTCCTATCTCAGCCTCCCAAGTACTGTGATTACAGGCATTCACTACCATGACCAGTTAAAATTTAGTTTCTAAGACTGATAAAGGCAGTGAGGTTCTCAGCCTACAGCCTGGAAAATAGCAAATGCTCAATAAAATGTAACCTTTTTTTTAATTACTGATAATTCATCTCCAAAGTATCTCAAAGTTGATCTTGTCGCTTTCCTGCTAGTGCCAGCCTACCATTTCATCCTACAGTGTGACTGTAACAACACAGGAAATAGATAATTTTGTCCCTGGACTCTTACAGTGCTCTCTCACTAACCAGATCCCCTCAGGCAAGGGTGATTCTTGGGCTAGGGACTCTCAAGGGTCCAATCTTGTGGGCTGTGGTTGATTTGCAGATCCTGAGGGCTTTTCCTCCCAGCCTCTGCCTTAGTCACCAGATCAATCCCTAGCACTTAGGAAGAGAGGGCTCTGAGTTAGACTCCTGTAAACATTGGGTCAGTAAGAGTGAGGGGTGGAGAAGGAAAGTGAACTCCAGGAGGAAAAAGAGTTCTAAAGCCACCCAATGCCCCTCGAGGTCCATGACTTGGTTTTTAAGTCCAGTGCCATTACTGCCCCAGATGATACCCACTATAATCTTGAATATTCCCCAACGACCCATGTTCTAAAGGATTAGTCTTTAGGAGAGTGTTGCATTCTTCAAAATTTGCATTTAGAAAACAGTAAGGTAGCCAGGCATGGTGGTGCACGCTTGTAATCCCAGCATTCGGGAGGCTGAGACCAGAGGATCCGGGTTCACAGCCAGCCTCAGCTACCTAGTGAGGCACTCTGCAACTTAGTGAGACCCTGTTTCAAAATAAAGAGTAAAAAATAGGGCTGGGGGTATAGCTCGGAGGTAGAATGCCCCTGAGTTCAATCCCCAATACTGCAAAAAAAAAAAAAAAGAAAGAAAGAAAACAGTAAGGTGAGATCCCTTTGGAAAGGAGTCTAACATCTACTGGTTCATCCAGGGTTCATCATAAGTGGTATCAGGTTCTCCTACCAACCAGAAGACCTGAACAGCTGGAGAACCATCCTCTCCATCTCTGAGAGAAGCAGCAGACGATTAAGAAATAGAGCAGGTAGGATAGTGAAGTGCTTAATCAGTGGCTGAGCAATCAATAAACACAAATAGGTCAAATCAGTGGAATTGAATTAAATTGACCCCATACCTTTGAAGAAAAGCCTAAGGACAGAGAGAAAGAAAGAAGGTTAGGGTTGACTGGGCTTGGAACAACTGAGAAAGTCTGCCAGTTAAGGATTTTCAAATTATAGCTTACAAAAGCCTGGTTAGAGATACACACATCCTCCACATGAGAAGGCTTCAAACGGAACAAAGCAGTCTAGTCTACGTGAGTATAATATTTGCTCATACAGAGATATTTCTGTGCACTTTTCCTCATCTCTCTGTTTCCCTTTCTCCTTTCATCCCTTTTCTCAACTAGTTAACATAGCCAAGTCACTTTTACTGTCAAGCTCCTGTTTAATATCATTCTTCCCTGTCTCAAATTTTCTTATTTCCCCTTCCTTCCTTCCTTCCTTCCTTCCTTCCTTCCTTCCTTCCTTCCTTCCTTCCTTCCTTCCTTCTTTCCTCCCTCTTCCTCTCTCTCTCTCTCTCTCTCTCTCTCTCTCTCTCTCTCTCTCTCTCTCTCTCTGTCTCTCTCTCTCTCTCTATTCGTTTTCTGGTACTCAGGATTAAACTCTGGCATTCTCCTAAGCTAGCCATATTTTATTTTATTTTGAAACAGTGTCTCACTAAGTTGCTGAGACTGGGTGTGAATCTGCAATCCTCCTGTCTCAGCCTCCCAAGAACTGAGATTACAGACTTGCACAACCATGCCTGGCTTCTACTCAATGTATTTCAATATAGTTCCTCATTGTACTGAAACTACAATACTGACTTTAATCATTGCCTAATTCACAACTCTATGGAATAGGAATCTTGATCTATAAACTCAGATGTGCAAGAAATTTTACAATGAAATCATATTCCTTAAATCACTTAATTCTAGTCATAAGCTAGACCTCACTCAGCTAGTGGATATTCAATATCAGTCTCGGGGGATAGAAGCAATTCCATGTCCAAATTGGCATGGAACTCTTTAGTACGGACTGTGGCGCTTTTAGGTCAATCAGTCCTGGGATAAGACATCTTTGTTAAGAATGAGAACTCTGAACCTAGTTCAGGCATCTCTGGGTGCACCATTCTGCCATCCTACTCTGAAGCATAGGATCTCCATAGGACATGGAACAGAGCAGGGAGAGAATTCCGTCTCCTGAGGAACTCGCCCACCATCTCCCCTTCAGAATTTGTTGAGCATACCCTCATTCTTTCTTTGCTCTGAAAAGATTCCTCTCTTCTGCCTCATTCTAAAATGTCTACCATGACCTAGAATTTTATAAAAATCTGTGATCTCACTTTGAAAAATTTGCAAATATTAGGGAATCATCACAGAACTTGTTATGTGGAAGAGAAAGCAATGCTATGAGAATACAAGATTAATCCCACAATAAATAATCCTACCACACAATCTGTTGAGAAATTTTTTCTCCAAGAAATTATTGGAACCATTTCTTTTTTTAAATGACCAAAAGGCCACAGTTTACATTAGGGCTCACTCTTGGTTCTCTTCATTCTATAGGTTTTGACATGTGTATAGTGACATGTGGCAACATTATGGTTCACTCAGAGTAGTGTCACTATCTGAAAAATCCTCTTTTCTCAACCTATTTATCCCTCCCCATGCTTTATCCTCTGAGAACCACTAATTTTTTTTTTTACTATATCTATAGTTTTACCTTTTCCAAAATGTCATGTAATTGGAATCATAGATAGTAGGTTTTTTTCAAATTGACTTCTTTTACTAAGTAATATGCAACTAGGTTTCTCCCATATTGTCTCCTGACTTGATAGTTCATTATTTTTAGTGCTGAATAATATTCCATAATCTGAAATAAACTGTGTACAGTTTATTTATACTCAAAGGACATCTTGGTAGCTTCTAAGTTATGAAAGTTATGCATAAAGATGTTAAACACATTCATGTGCAGGTTTTTATGTAGATGTAATTTTTCGCCTTCTTTGGGTAATATCAAGGAGTAGCACTGTTATGGTTTGGATTTAAAATATCTCCCAAAGGCTCATGTGTTGACGAATGGTCCCCAATGCATACATGTTCAGAGGTGTGGCTTTTGGACAGTGATTATATCAGGAGAGTGCTAACCTCATCAAGGAATGACTTCACTGATGGATTCATAGCTGAATATACTACTGGGAAGTGGCAGAAACTGTAAGAGGTGAGGCCTAGCAGGAGGAAGGAGATACATGGGGCATGCCCTAGAGATGGTTCTCTTGCCTCTGGCCCCTTTTCCACTTTCTCTCTGCTTCCCCACCACCATGAGGTAAGCACTTCTGCTCCATGATACCCTTTCTGATGTGATGTTCTATCTCAGTTCCTGACCAAAGTAATGGATCCAACTGACCTTACACTGAAACCCCTGAATCGTTGAACCCAAATAAATCTTCCCTCCTTTTTTGATACTGGGGGTTGAACCCAGGGACACTGTACCTCATAGCTACACCCCCAGCTCTTTTTATTTATTTATTATTAAGAAACAGGATCTCACTAAGTTGCTGAGGCTGTCCTTGACCCTGGAATCCTCCTGTCTCAGCCTCCCAAGTGAGGGGATTACAGCTGTGCATGACCATGCTGGGCTCTTTCCTCCTTTAAATTGGCTTTCTCAGGTGTTTTTGTCACAGTGACAAAAAGCTGACTAACACGGTTCTTGCTGGATTGTATGGTAAAATTATCTTTATTTTTATCAGGAATTTCCAAAGTGACTTTACCTTCTTGTGTGCCCATTGGCAACAGATGGGAGTTCCTGTTCTTCCACATTCTCACCAGCATGTTATGTTGTCAGTGCTCTGGGACTTGGTAATTTTAATGGTTATATAGTGGTATCTCATCATTATTTTAGTTTGCATTTCCTGATGACATATGACTTGTAGCACTTCTCTGTGTGCTCATTTGCTATTCTTTTGGCAAGGTGTCTATTAAGTTCTTTGGCCTTGGACCTAAATTTATGTTGGATATGTATAATCTTTCATTGGGAGATTTTGTCTTTGGGCTTCGGTTCAAGGACATTTTCCTACTATCTGTTAAGCATACTGACTTTCCCCTCTCTAATTTATATGGAATACTTTACCGCCCGGTCATTAACTTTTCCCCCCATGTTCCACTGGTTTCAACTATTATTATCTTCATCTCTATATTATCTCAGTAAATTTCATTACTCAGTTGTTCAAATTGGAAAGCGAAGTGTCATCTTTGACTGATTTGTGCCCCTTACTTTCACCTCCACAAATATTTATCAGTATATCCTATTACTCTTACAGCTTAATACGCACACATTGGACTCCTCATTCACACCCATAATGTACAGTTTCTTTTGAGAATGTTCAATTCTATTAGATAAATCACTGTCATGTATAAATAAAAAAAAACTTTTTATGATGTTTTAAGTGTAAATAAGAAACCAGTCAGCCAAAAGTTTATAAGGGATGGATAGACTTCATCAGATATATCTAGTACAAGATAATATGTATAGCCTGGCATGTTGGCACATGCTTGCAATCTCAGGACCTGGGAGACTGACACAGGAGTTTCGAGGCTAGCTTCAGCAATTTATGGAGTCCCTCAGCAATTTATTGAGACTCTGTTTTAAAATAAAACATAAAACAGGGCTGGGGATATAGCTCAGAGGTAGAACGCCCCTGGACATCCTCTGTACCGCCCCCCACACACACACAAAGATAAGTATGTATGAAGTGTAAAATAAGTCGTTGGTGAATAAAGCATGTATTTTTAAACATAGAGAGAAAGAAAAAGACCACAAGATATTCAACACTCCTGAGGCTACTGATATTGTAAATACACAACAGGAGTTAAAATATTTGAAATATTCTAAACATACATGATACTTTATAGTCATGAGGTCTTAATTCATCCATCCACTGATAAAACCTATTCTGGTTCCATGTGTCCTTAAACCAAGAAACACATTCATAATCCATGGATGTTCATTAAACTTACAAAGTATAACCACACATACTTGTCCTTCAGATTCTTTGGTAGAAGAAATGTATGCTGGTGGCTCAGGGCCTCCTCTTTCTATGGATTCATGACTAGCAAAGGAGAGAAAGAAAGAGAAATATTAATATTGAATAGCCCCAAAATTCAAGTATGTGATCCTTTATTCCAGAGGGTTCCTATTCTGAGTGTCCTTATTTCCACATTCTTCTTTCTGTGTTGTTTAAAACTGACTAGTAAAGAAAGGATTTAAATGCTTTCATTTCCTCCAGTCTCAGCCTCCCAAGTACTGGGATTACAAGTGTGCGCCACCACGCTCAGCTCTCTGGTAATTCTTTTGAGCCTCCCTCATCACTGCTCATATTAGCCTTCCAACTAAGCTCCCTGACCTCCAATACAACCTGCCTCCATTTGGCAGTCACACAACAGCCAGACTAATCGTAATAGATAGTTTGACCCCGTTCAATGCAAATATTCTGAGACATTCATCATGCATCAAGTACGATGCAAATTTGAGAGGCATAAGAGATACAACTCTCTTCCCTATTTATAGGTTTAAATTTAGTTTCTGTGAGGTAGGGGAGAGTAGCAAGTAGGGCTGGATTACCAGAAAACAAATTAGTCACATAGGTAATTGATAATTCACATTTTAATCAGTGCTATGCAAGAATGGTAGAAGTTATAAATGGGAGTAGTAACTAATAAAGATTGAGAAGAAGATTAGGAAAAACCTCCCTAAAGAAGTGAGCTGAACAGTAAAACAGTAAGACTGTGCATGGGCTAGAGGAGGGACAGCCTTCTAAACAGAAGAGCTAGCATGTGAGACAGGCTGAGTGTCCCTTTGAGGACACTTTGGGGATTGTGAAAGGCTCCAGTACATCTTAGCAAGAGGCTGAGTGGTTGGTCAGAAATGAAGTAATACAGCCAGACAGAGTGAAATCATGTATATATGAAGGATATTTGTGTTTATTCTATAAGCGATGGGAATCCATAGAAAAGTTCTGGCCATAGGAATGGCATACACTAGTTGGCATTTTGAGAAGGCACCATTGAGTATTGCTTGAGCCAGGCACGTGGAAAAGAATGAAGATGTGCCATTGCCAGATTAGAGGTAAGAGTGGTCTGGCTTAGATTGTGGGCAACAAAGAAGAAATTCAGTGTTTATATTTGAGAGATGGCAATCTTCTTGTTGTGTTCTTCCATGATGGAAAGAGGGAGTGAGAGCTCTCAGCTCTCTTCTTAAAAGGACACTAATCCCATCATTAGGAATATAACCTTATGATTTCATCTAAAGATAATTACCTCCCAAAAGCCCTCTCTGCAAATACCAAAACATTAAGAATTAGGGCATCAGCATATGAATTTGAGCGGCAAACAGTTCAGTTCATAGCAAATAGAATAGTGTTTACCTTAGTAATAAATTCCCACGATAAAACTATAAACATCTCTTTTTCCAAATCTGATATATATTTGCAGATGAAAATGAAATTTAGATTACATTAAGTTAGTAAAAGTATGTATTGCTCTTTTTATTTCTATAATTCTTAATATTTTAATAACTGAGTTACCAAAGGTTGTACACTCATATTTATTTTTAAGCATGAACAAAAGCATACTTAAAACTTTTTACCTAGATTCTTTTATATTGATGCATTGTACATATACATCTTACTAAAGTATAGAGTGATGAGACTCTATATCCGAGGATGGGTGGCAAATATTAGATGAAAGTGAATATAGAATAATATATTGTTCTAATGTGTTTATCGCAAGCCTACTGTTGTCCTAATATGTTAATATATGCACACATATCTGCAAATTAGCAAAAAAAATGTACTCAGCTGTCACTTTGAATATTTGAATTAATTGCAATTAATATATTATATGTGCACTACTTAGGCAATTCATCTATTTTCCTCTATATAATAATATTTCTCACAAAAATATTTTGAAATCTGAAAATCTATCAAAAGTAAAGGAAATTTGTGTGTATGTAAACCCAGCTTCAACCAAGATATGCCAACTTGTCTCTTTTGGGGAAAAAAACACCTAAATAGTCTGGAGTGGAAAATAGTAGTCGCAAAATGGTAATAGCCCTTTCTTAAATTATCTATTAAGAACTTTTGTGAAATTGGCAATTAGAAAAAGTATGGATATGAGGAAATAGAGAAAGTGTGCTAAGAAAAAAAAGGAAGGTGCCCACTGGACTTGTCATTTCCTTCATTTTAATATTTCTAAATCTGATACTAATAATAGCAAATTTCATTATATTGAACACATAGAATACTATTCATATTAACTACTCAAATCCTGAAGAGGTATTAACAGTGACCAGGGTCATTAGTGGCCACATTTTCTCTAAGAAATCTGTATCGAAAACTGAATTTATACCATTAAAAGAGACATAAGTTATAGTCTTATAGAACTTTTTTTTTCTTAACATCTCTGATACATTATGGGTTATTCTCTCAATAATTTTTATGACTATTCACTAACTTTCTTATTTTTCCATTTGAAAATATAAACTACCCCAAGGTAAAACCGCATCTTGTATTTCTTTGTATAACTTTACCTCATAGGTGATCAACAAACAGATGCATGAAGAATATATACTTTAATGCATGGGAACACAATATCAGTTTTTATAGCTCACATTTACTGTGCTGTGTTATAAGGTCATTTCTTCAATTTTAATAGAGATTGCTTTCATTTATGGTGTCAAAAAGATGTAAAATTTCCTCTGACATAATTTCAATTTCATTAGCTTTCCTTGAAATGAAACAATCTTATTATTTTAATACCTTAAAAATTTCCGTGTTATAATATCTTAGAAATTGAGAGTAGAATGGTGGTTACCAGAGACTTGGGAGCGGAGAGAGAAGGGAGGGATGGGGGAAGGTCCATCAATGGATATTAAGATATAGCTAGGCAGGAGTAAGAATTTCTGGTGTGCTATTTAACAATTGGGTGACTACAAATAGTGATAATGTATTGTACATTTCAGAAAGCTAGGAGAAATTACTTCAAATGATAGGTATGTTTCACTGTATTTGAACATAACACAGTGTATACATGTATCAAAATATCAGGTAGTACCCCATAAATACATATAATTTTTTATTTATCTATTGAAATAAATTAAAACAAATTTTCAACTTCACACTTTTCTCACAAATAAGGATTCTAAACTAACCAAGCACCTCTAAAATTCTCTTATCAGGTTTTTATTAGAAACTCTGCAGAATATAACAAATATGAGTAAAATTTTAATGATATTACCAATGACCATCCTGCATATGAAAATGAATGATAAAAGCCAGGCGTGGTGGCGCGCGTTTGTAATCCCAGCATTCGGGAGGCTGAGACCGGAGGATCCGAGTTCGCGGCCAGCCTCAGCTACCTAGTGAGGCACTCCACAACTTAGTGAGACCTGGTTTCAAAATAAAGAATAAAAAATAGGGCTGGGAGTGTAGCTCGGAGGTAGAATGCCCCTGAGTTCAATCCCCAGTACCGCAAAAAAAAAAAAAAAAAAGAAAGAAAATGAATGATAAGAAATAATACAGATAACCAGTGCTCGCACCCATGTTGTCTAATAGGAATCAATCTAAAATCTGCACAATATGTTATTTTGTTTTTCAAAAAGAAATGCAGATTTTATCACATGTCTGGTTCTTCTTTAAACTTCATACCTAAACAAACAAATGGGAATTAAATAACTTTGTGAAGGTCCCAGGTGAAACTTTCCTCCAGTGAAAGTTTATCTCAGAAGAGAGTTAGCCTAATTAGGTAAGCTTGTTCTTGATAAGTAGCTTTAATTACTGTAATGGCTGACATTCTCTGATGCAGAACATAATGAAAATTCTCAGGTTGCCTGTAAGAAGAGTTGTGCTGCTCTTAGGGGATCTTCCCCAGAGGGACAATGCATTGTCCTCGTCAGGATAGTTTTCTGTGGGGACAGTGACTGTCTGGAATGCAAAGTATCGTACAGATTGAAAATTGAAGAAAGGGGGAACTCTGTTGCAGTACTGTGGTGTTAAATTTTGTTAAAATGTATTTTACTGTAATTTTTTTTATCTTTGTAAATGTCAGTATTTTGTATCAAATCATTGTCTCTTTCTTAAAGGTTAAGTAGAATTATGTGATGCTAATTATCAATAGAAAATAGCAATATATAAAATAAATTATCTTCTCTAGGTAAATAATTGTTCTTCCAATGATGCACATGATCAGACACTGGGCATTTTTCATTCCCAAGAGAATAAAGCAGAACCTGGTGGGAGTTTCTGATTACCACATCTCTACCCCAGAACTATGCTGAGACAAAGGGAGAGAGGAGAGAGGAGAGAGGAAAGAGGAGAGAGGAGAGAGGAGAGAGAGAGAGAGAGAGAGAGAGAGAGAGAGAGAGAGAGAGAGAGAGAGAGGAGAGAGAGAAAGTTTTAAAATCCATTTCATTCCCCAAATATCTGACATTATTGTAGATATCTGAATATTACTTAAACTTTGAGAAGCATTATCTTGACCAGCATGGTGGTGTACACCTGTATTTACTGCAAGTAGGGAAGCTAAGGCAGAATGATCCTGAGTTCAGTCCCAGCCTGAGCAATAATGGAGACCTCTTTATTAAGAACAAACAAACAAGCAAAAGGCTGAAATCCATCATCTGAACCCCAACCCCTTCGTTCAATTCTCTTTTCCTATATCATTAGGAAGAGACTGAAGGGCAGAAGCCCTCCGTAGTGTAGGCTTCATGGATCCTTTTGCTGGATCAGTATATATTAACTGTCTTTGGAAACCCCAAATAGATGCTCAAACAATGACTTTGGGTGACATGCTGGCACATGACACCCATTTGGTTCTGGTTGGCATAGAAAAGGCTATTACAGTGACTTTCATATTTAGAGTGCATCAGAATATCCTGAGAGTGGAAGAAGGGCATTGCTGATACTGATGGTCCTGGAATTATGTTTTGAGAATCTTTAGGCTAGAGTATGAGTTGAGAGCTGGACTTCAAGAGTTATTCAGTATAACCAACCACTGTAACCTCTAGATCATCTATAGCCTTAGTTACAAATTGTCATACAAATATTAAGATGATAGTGTTTCTCAGTCTCTAGAAAATACTTAATATGGAAGGTTAATGAAATGTGGCAAGAACACTTAAAATCTCTCCTAGACATTTTCAAAACAAAATACATTGTTATTTACTACTGTTACCATGCTGCACACTGGATCTCTTACTCCATCCTACTCTCTACTTCTATGAGTTTAGTTTTTTAAACTCCATATATGTGAGATCATATACCTGTCTTCTTGTGCCTGCCTTATTTCATTAAAATCTTGTCTTCTAGGTTCATCCATGTTGGTTCAAATAACATGTTTTCCTTCTTTAAGACTGAATAGTAACTCATTGTTTACATATACCATGTGCTTTCTTTATTCATCCACTTAGGTTAGATACTTAGGTTGATTTGGTATCTTGGCTATTGTGAATAAATAGTGCTGTAATTAACATGCTAGTGCAGATGCCTCTTCCACACTTTGATTTTATTTCCTTCTGGATATATACCTACTAGTGGGATTGCTGGGTCATATGGTAGTTCTGTGTTAAGGTTTTGAATAAAATCCATACTGTTTCCATAATAGTCCTTTAATTTTATGGGGGATGTCAACAGGATCCAGAACATTATAACCTAAAAAAAATTCACCAATATGGTAAGCCTTTAAATCTTCATGGTCTTATCCCTCCTCCATTGCAATTTGCATACTTCATTAGTATATTCAAAATATTTACCAACCTTCTCAGAAGATACAATTAGTACAATATCACCAATATGGTAGACTAACCTAGTATTCTGTGAAATGTCAAAACAGAATTCCCATGGTCTATATTATGAGAGATAACAATGGAGTTACCATAGTACCAAGAAAGTGAGATCTATGCGCATCAATTGTGACAAAGTTGTATCAAGTTGAACGTATATGTCACAACAATGGCTGGTGTGTTAGTCAAGGTTTTTCACAAAAACAGAACCCATAGATTGTATGTATGTATGTATCACACACATACACACACAAAAAAAAATTCAAATTCAAGATTGCAATGTGGTCTGGGAGGCTCAAGACCAGGAGATTTGATAATTTTTACAGAAAAATTTCTCTTGCTTGGGCAAGAGTCATCATTTTTATTCTATTCATGCCTTCAACTGATTGGATAAGGTCCATACATTATGCAAGGCAATCATTTTTTATGAGGAGATACTCAGAATTTAATTTAAGGGCATTCTATCTCTTAACTACACCCCCAGTCCTGTTTTATTTGTTCATTTTTTATTTAGAAACAGGGCCTAAGTTGCTGAAACTGGCCTTCAACCTGTGATCCTCCTGTCTCAGCCTCCCAAGCACTGGGATTATAGACTTACACCACCAGATCCAACTAGGTCAATCTTCTTGACCAATTAAAATGTCAACCTTGTCCCAAAACACCCTGGTAGAAACACCTAGAATAGCATTTGATTAGATATCTGGATACTCAGTGACCTGGTGTAGCTGATTTAAAATTAACCATCACAGCTGAAATGAAAGATGGAGCAAAAGGATATACTGTGAGGGCACAGGAGGGTAGTTACTATTAATTTTCTCCTGGAATCTGTGGTCTAATATAAAAATATAATAAAATGGTAACTACAAGCAGATACATGGTACACAAATAGTGGAGCCGAGGGTATCGTCTCCCCTGATTACAGAAAGCAAGAGGGGACATTGTTTATAGAGAATTTAATAACAATTACAAATTGGCTGCAATTTTGTCTGCTGTTCCCACAATATTAAACAATCTCAAAAATAAAATACTCCTTCTTGAAAAATATCATTCATAGGCCTAAATTCAAAACAACTGTACAGTTCCTATAGAGTTTTAGTAATATAATGTACAGTATCTTCTCCTGTAAGTGCCAAGCCACCTCCTAGCCACGTGATAAATATTAGACCAAACTGTTGAGGATTATTTTCTCCTCCGAGCTCTGTACTTCTATTAACTTGAAGAATGATATTACCATTCATGTGCATCAAATATGATCGATATTGACAATTTCATATAGTTCAACTTACACTAACTTAGATCAAGTGTACACTTAGTCTACATTAGTTTAAAATATACCAAGTATGTCTTTTTTTGTATTACAAAATTTGTTATGGATACCATTTTAAATAAAGAATCAATACACAGAAGGGTCATACCAAGAACAAGATATATATTCTGCAATCCAATATGAAAGAGAAAATACATACAGATTTTGGAAATAGACCTGAATTCAAATTCTGACAACCACATATTACTTATGTAACATTGAAAAAGTTGTGGATTCTCTCTAAATGTGTATAAAATAACCAGAAAAGAGTGTCTATCATTCAATAAAAATTAGTTCCATTCTTTTCTTCTAAATCTGCAACTGAATACTATCTCCAGTGTTTTCTCAAAGCTTATTACGTCACTAATATAATGAATGCTTCCTAAAGAATAAGGCTAAGAAACACATTCTTAAAATTTCAGACAAATGTATGATTTTTGTTGTCACTTAAAAGTCACCATTCTATTTCTATTTAGGACCTGTCAGGAAATCCACATTCTAAAAAAGAAATATAGTGGCCAATTGCAGTAATGGTTTCAAGTTCCTAACACATCTACTTCCTTTATGTGTTATCATTTCCAAACTTTCTTTTGTCATTATTTCAAATGCTTTCTATATGTTTTTCTTACTTTTTAAAGCCCCTTTTATTGTGTTTTTAAGTTCAGGAAATTATGATTTAAAAAAAAAATAGTAAGCCAAGAGTGGTGGTGCATGCCTGTAGTCCCTGTACTTGGGAGGCTGAGACAAGAGGATCTCAGATTCAAGCACAGTAACTTAGCAAAACCCTGTTTCACAACAAAAAATAAAAAAAAGAGTGATGGATGTAACTCAGAAGTAGAATACCCCTGGGTTCAAACTCAAGTACCAAGAAAAAAGGGAAAAATATGTCAATTATATTTTAAAATGCTTATAAAATTCAAGGAGGTAAACAACATAATTGATTGTTAATTATGTAATATTTATTACAATTAGTGTGTGACTTGAATGAACATGTAATAGTACTTTATAATATGCCACATTATTTTTATGCATTGTTAGGACTTGGAAGGCATAATGATAATTTGGGAGGAAACATGAGAGATAGGTCAGAGAGGTAACCTCCAGCTCCCTTGTGATAGTTGCTCTTGAGGCTAGAATGATAGTCATTATATCCCTCCTCTACCACCTGTCAGAATTTACACATCTCTCAACTACAACCTTTATGATGTATAGGGCTGGTTGATCAATTGACATCAACTCTCCATTTCATCCTAAGCACATGGTTGCTCAATTTCTCTTCCACGGTGATTTCTCTTGTGTAACACCCAAGGGGAAAAAAAAGTGGTCACCATTTCACTTACATGCCACTTCTCCAGACTTCTTTGCTACATATTCCAATTTTTTCTCCTTTGGGATTCCTGTTTAGGTATGCTGTTCACTATTGCCTATCAATATCCTTACCTCAAGCCACTTCTGTCTTCATGACAGTAGATGGAAGTTTGTTATACTAACAAGATTTTGACTTGACACTGCTCTCCTGGCCACCCAAAAGGTGTGGAGGCATCATGTAGCATCCTCAGGACCTGGCACTCCTTGCTCATCCATTCTAATTCACATAATGCCATCCTGGCATCAGTGTGTTGATCTGCAGAGCTTAAAACTATACTTCAGATTGCTTCAAGTAAGACTACGAATAAATACTGCAAATATGAACTGTTTGAACTGTTTCTAATACGTTCTTTTTTTTTTTTTTTCAGTACTGGAGATTGAAATTAGGGGCATTCTACCTCTGAGCTATACCCCCAGGCCTATTATTTATTCTTTATTTTGAAACAGGGTCTCACTATGTTGTGGAGGGCCTCACTAGGTAGCTGAGGCTGGCCTCGAACCCAGATCCTTCAGTCTCAGCCTCCCAAATGCTGGGATTACAAGTGTGCACCACCATGCCCGGCTTCTAATACATTCTTGGTGCACTAAAATAAATGTATTCACCTACTTGCTGATCACATATCATGTACTGCAAATTATATTAAATTACTCTAGTAAAGATACAACATGCAGAGATCGATTCAAGATGGCATCTGAGTGAAATGCCTTCCCCCAGGCACTGTGATTTTGAATCAAATTTACCCCCCAAAACAGCTTCTTAACAGTAGGAAAAAAGCAAAATTTGAACCACAACTAAAGAAGACTCAGAGAGCAGATCATGGAAGCAAAGGAGACTGCCGCGCTGCTGCTCAGTGCTCAGCGCGAGGCTGTGGAGCGAGGACCTGGAACTGTGGCAGCCAGCCAGACTCTGGGATCTACAAACACCAAGGTGGACCAGCGACCAGACCAGGCATGGAGTAAGCACTCCCAGGACCCTACGTCCTACCCAGGCAGGTATCCCTGCACCAGCCACAGCGACCAGAATGTGTGGGATGATCAGCATAAGCTCCAGTAGGACCGCCCCAGCGCACCGCTCCAGGGCCAGGGCGACCAACTGCACAGCAGAGCTTGAACCAGGATGGCCTCGAATGCAACTTCTTGACAAAAGGAAAGAGGAGCAGAACGGCACTGAACCCAGGAAAAGCAAGAGAGCCAGCGGGCACCACAAACCGGCGGGTGCCATCTTGCATGCCAGCCCCTCCCAGCCAATGTCCTACGAGTTATCCAGACCTTCATTGATCTCTTGCGCCCCCAGCGACCAGAGGTGGAGCAAGCAACAATAGAATTCCGAGCAGCAGGGTTCTGTAAGTTGGATTGGACCCGTGGGGTGCGGGAGCCAATATACAAAGGTCAGACGCAGTCACTTGCCCTTCTAGTGATTAGACAAGAAGAGAAGTGCGGAAGAACCCAGTACACATAGGGCATCTGAAAAGGCCTGGTGTTTAGACCGCACTCCTGCCATCAGCAAAGGCAGAGAGAGAGACGTAGTCAGACCCTGTGGAGAGCCCAGAGACATAAGCTAGCACCGGGAGAAGCACCATGCCTGCACTGATAGAGCAAATAAAAATGCCAGAGACATACTCGAAAATTTAAGCTCGGTACTTACAAACTAGCAGGGTGTTTATTTTTGTTGATTGTTGTTGTTTTTAGGTTTTGGGTTGTTTGGTTTTTTTTCTTGGTATTAAGTTTTATCTGTTTTTACTCTGTTTTTGTTTTGTATTGCCTTGATTTATTTATGTTTGTTTGGATGACTGGTTGCCTTGTTATTACTTGCTTAGCTTGTTAAATCTCCTCCTTATCCCTTTTACAAGCTCCCCCCCCCCATATTCCTCTCCTCAAAACTTTACCTCCTCTCTTTTCTTTTTCATCCTACCACACTCAAAAGTCTATATTGACTACCAGAATCTCCCGATATATCTACCATCTCTAACCTTTACAGTATATCACCTCGACACACTCAATCTCTTATTCCGCTGGAATATACCCTCTTCTTTACCCTATTCCTGCATTCATCATTGTGACCTCTCACCGAACCTTTATCACTGAACACAACCTGTCTTTGTATATACCATCAGACACCTCTAAACCCCCACTGCAGAGATTGGACAAGAAAGGTGCAAAAGCAGCAAAGATATAAATTTAAGAAGAAGGGAACCGTGGAAAGAAACACAAAGAAACAATGAGCTAACACAACCCCTCAATAACAGATCTCACCAACCAGAATGGCAGAGATTACCAGAAGAACAATTCAGATCTTTAATACTAGAAACAATACAGAATTTTCAGAAAGAATGTAGGGAGAGCTGGAAAGAAATAAAGGAACAAATAAAGAAAGAATTTGATGACCTGAAAAGGAACTAAAGAGAAGCATTGAAGGAAGGGAAAGATGAAATAACAGAAATGAAGGCATCAATTCAAACTATAAACAGCAGATTAGATCACATGGAAAATAGAATATGACCATACCAAAAACGAATCTATAGTACATAATTTAGAAAAAAAATATGACAGTATGAAGTGGACATCGAAGAGATCTGGGCCATTTTTAAAAGAGCTAACCTAAGACTAATAGGCATAGAAGAAGGATTAGAAGTTGAAACTAATGGAATAAACAACCTTTTCAAAGAAGTAGTATCAGAGAATTTTCCAAACATAGAAAGAGAAGTTGACACAGAGGTGCAGGAAACATATAGAATCCCCTTCAGACAAGACCAAAGAAGAGTTTCACCATGCCACATAATAATCAAGTTGACCAATACGGAGAGTAAGGAGAGAATTTTAAAGGCAACAAAGGTAAAAGGCCAAGTGACATTTAGAGGCAAACCAATGAGAATCACTCCAGACCTCCCAAATCAAGTCATGAAAGACAGGAGAGGCTGGAGTAACATATTCCAAACACTGAAAGAAAATAACTTGCAGCCAAGAGTCTCCTACCCAGTAAAAGTCTCTCAAAATTGACAGGGATATAAAAACCTTCCATGACAAAAACTGAAAGAATTTATGTCTTCCAAACCAGCACTAGAGAAAATACTCATAGAGATTAACTACAAAGAACAATTAACAAGTAAATGTCAGAACCAGAGAAACAATAATTTCCAGGAAGTTAACAACTAAGCAAACAAGAATAAACACCACCAAAAACATAAGTCAAAACTCAAAATGTTAGGAATTAAAAATCATCTCTCAATAATCACACTGAATATAAATGGTCTCAATTCCCCAATAAAAAGGCACAAGGTGGCAAAATGGATCAAAACCCAGAATTCATCTATATGCTGCCTGCAAGGAACACACCTTACAAGCAAAGATGCCCACAAACTAAAGGTAAAGGGCTGGAGTAAGGTAATCCATGCCAATGGAACCCAAAGACAAGCAGGAGCAGCAACCATGACATTAGATAAATTACACTTCAAGCCTAAGCTTATCAGAAGAGACAAAGCAGGTCATTTTTTACTAGTAAAAGGAACAATCCAGCAAGAGGAAATAACAATTATCAACACCTATGCCCCAAATGTAGGTACAGCCACTTTCATAAAACAAACTCTGTATGATATAAAGACACACATAGATCCCAATACACTAATACTAGGAGACTTCAATACTCCTCTTACACATCTAGATCGTTCTTCTAAACAAAAGGTCAGTAGAGATGCCTCAGAGCTAAAGAATATCATAAACCAAATGGACCTATTAGACACATATAGACTCTTTCACCCAACTACAGCTGAATTCACATTTTTCTCAACTGCACATGGAACCTTCTCCAAAATAGACCACATTCTGGGTCAAAAAGTGAGCACTGGCAAATTCAAAAAATGTAGCATAATTCCCTACATCTTTTCAGACCACAATGGAGTGAATTAGAAATAAACTCCAAGTAGACCCAAAGTAATCATGTAAACACACGGAAACTGAACACCGCATTGCTGAATGAAGATTGGGTCATAGAAGAAGTAAAGGGAGAAATTAAAAAATTCCTAGAAACCAATGAAAACAAAGACACAGCATATCAAAACCTCCGGGACACCTTGAATGCAGTACTAAGAGGAAAATTTATAGCACTGAGTGCCCACATAAGAAGAACAGAAAATCACCAAATAATTAACCTAATAACACAGCTCAACGCCCTCAAAAAACAAGAACAGTCTAACCTCAAAGCCAGTGGAAGACAGGAAATCATGAAAATCAGAGCAGAAATTAATGAAATAGAGAATAAAAAAACAATATCCAACACCCATTCATGCTAAAAGCACTTCAGAAAATCAGAATAGAAGGAACGTACCTCAACATCATGAAGGCAATATACAGTAGGCCCACAGCCAATATCATATTAAATGTAGAGAAACTGTAAGAGTTGCCACTAAAACAGGAACAAGACAAGGATATCCATTATCACCTCTTCTATTCAATATAGTACTTGAGATTCTAGCCAGAACAATAAGGCAAGAGAAGGAAATCAAAAGGTTAAAAGTAGGGAAAGAAGAACTAAAACTATCCCTTTTTGCACATGACATGATACTAAGAATACTCAACAAACTCAACCAAAAAACTTAGAGAATTGATCAACAAATTCAGCAAAGTGTCTGGATACAAAATCCGTCTTAAAAAATCAGAAGCTTTTCTGTATGCCAACCATAAATCCACCGAAAAAGAAATCCAGAAAACAATTCCACTCCCAATAGCCCCCTGAAAAATAAAATACTTAGGGATAAACCTAACCAAGGAGGTAAAATACATCCATAAGGAAAACTATAAAAAGTTGAAGAAAGAAATTGATGAAGCCCATAGAAGATGGAAAGATCTTCCATGCTCTTGGATAGGCAGAATAAATATCATCAAAATGGCCATCCTCCCAAAAGTGATCTACTGATTCAATGCAATACCCATGAAATTACCAAGGTTGCTCCTCACAGACATAGAAAAACCAGTCCTTAAATTCATCTGGAAAAACAAAAAGCCCAGGATAGCCAAAGTAGTTCTTAGCAACAAGAACCATGCAGGAGGTATCATAATACCTGACTTCAAACTCTACTACAAAGCCACAGTAATAAAAACAGCATGGTGTTGGCACAAAAACAGACACACAGACCTTCGATAAGCAAAGAGTTTGATTTAATCGAAGGGGATGCACAGGGGTGGGAGACACCCTAATGCACAGCATGTACTTACACAACTATATCAAGGTCACTCACTAAACTGAACTTGAGAGGGAGGGAGGGTGAGGGAGCAGGGTGGGAATTTGGGGAAGGGGTCAAATGAGAAATGTGTGCACATATGTCATTATTAATTTGTACCTAACAAAGATGTATGCTTACAATTCACGAATTATTACAATAAAAAAATACAACCTGCAACACAGAGGATGGAACTGGGGCTATCACCATTAAATGTATGGTAGTCCCCTCTTATATTTAGGGATCCATCTTATTGTTGCAGGAACCAAACTGGTAAATTAAATGAGGCCATATTAAGAAAAACCAACCCTATATCCTCAAGCTTTTTAGGGTAGCATTAAACTGTCAGAGTATGATACTGTCTTTTTGTTGTTGTTTTGGTACTAGAGATTGTACCCAAAGGCATTCTACCTACAAGCTACACCCTCAGCAATTTTATTTTTATTTTAAAACAGAGTTTTCCTAAATTGCTACGGCTG
Organism: Graphiurus murinus; assembly: GCA_004027655.1. Lineage (NCBI taxonomy): Eukaryota > Metazoa > Chordata > Mammalia > Rodentia > Gliridae > Graphiurus > Graphiurus murinus. Next base: position 35,311 of record PVLC010015893.1, read on the forward strand.
GCCTTGAACCTCAATCGACTTATCTCAGAATCTCAAATACTGGGAATTCCTTAAGAACAGCTTATGATCAGATGGATGGAAGGAAACCTATTTTGCTAAACCTAACTTAATATTTTTGTCTGCTTGTTTGCTTTTGTAAAGAAACTTAATTGTCGCCTAAGAATAGGGACCTGGAAAAAGGATGCCGCAGTAAACAGAGAAGAACCTGTTAACCAATATTGCCACATGAATCAGCAAATGCTTAGATAATAGTATAACTTGGGGTTCTAGAAAAAGAAGAATCAATTTCTCTACAGGAAAGTCAAGGAAATGTTCACAGAAATGAAGTGACATTTATCTGGGTCTTTAAGGATAAATAGTATTTTTTTAGATATAAGAGAAGGTAAAGATATTCCTAGAAGAGACAATACAAAATGCAAAAATCCCCAATTTGGGACAAGACATGTCTTTCATGGAAAATATTGAGAAGCTCATTGTGACTGACATTTGAGTCATATGAAGGAGGAATGGCAAGGTGTTATGTTGGGTAATATTCTGAAGGCAAATAAGTTTTGGCCTTTTGGTAAGGTGCAGTTCAGAAGATTCATAAACAGGAATGATAGCATCAGATTTGTTTCTCAGGACGTGAACTGTCATGGCAATTTAGAAGTTAGATGGACTGGAGGATGGAAATACATGGGAGCAAGATTAAGTGCTGTTAGCATGAAAATCATTATAACTCACTATGAATTGCATTATGATTGGAGACTATAACTCACAAGTGAAAGTATATATACATATATATGTATGTATATATAGTTTTATTCTTTATTTTGAAACCGGGTCTCACTAAGTTGCGGAGTGCCTCACTAGGTAGCTGAGGCTGGCCGCGAACCCGGATCCTCCGGTCTCAGCCTCCCGAATGCTGGGATTACAAGCGTGCGCCACCATGCCCGGCTTATATAGTTTTATATAAAACAAAAAAATATTAGAGCTGAGGCTATAGCTCACAGGTAGAATGCTCTTAGATTCAATCCTCAGTTCTGCAAAAAAGAAAAAAAAAGCCAAAATAAAGATATTTTTATACAAAAAGTTTTAAATCAAGCAAATAAACTATTAAGTAATAATAATAAAAATTTTGTGGATAACGTACAATTT
>PVLC010015894.1:0-10651 GCA_004027655.1 Graphiurus murinus
CAGCCTAAGCTACTTAGTGAGGCCCTCCGCAACTTAGTGAGACCTGTTTCAAAATAAAGAATAAAAATTAGGGCTGAGGATGTAGCTCGGAGGTAGAATGTCCCTGGGTTCCGTTCCCAGTACCGCAAAAACAAACAAACAAACCCCCAAAATTGATACACATGCATTGATCCGATAGTTTGGTTTCCATTCTTTTGGGTAGATACCCAGAAGTGGTATTGCTGGATCATATGGTAGGTTCATTCCCATTCATCTGAGGATCCTCCATATTGTTTTTCCAAAGTGGTTGCACCAATTTGCAGTCCCACCAACAATGTATTAGGGTTCCCACTTCTCACACCTTGCCAACATTTGTTGTTGTGTTTTTGATGATTGTCAATCTAATTGGGTCAGGTGAAATTTCAATGTAGGTTTTTTTTTTTTTTTTTTTTTTTTCGGTACTGGGGATTGAACTCAGGGGTGTTCTACCTTTGAGCTATACCCCCAGCCCTATTTTTTATTCTTTATTTTGAAACCGGGTCTCACTAGGTTGCGGAGTGCCTCACTAGGTAGCTGAAGCTGGCCACGAACCCGGATCCTCCGGACTCAGCCTCCAGAATGCTGGGATTACAAGCGTGCACCACCACGCCCAGCTCAATGTAGTTTTGATTTGCATCTCTCTGATTGCCAAAGATGTTGAACATTTCTCATACATTTACTGGCTGTATTTCTTTTGTGAAGTATCTATTTAGATCCTTTGCCCATTTTTTGATTGGGTTATTTGTTTTCTTAGCTGTTATTTTCTTGAGTTCTCTGTATATTCTAGATATTAGTCCTCTATCAGAAGAGTAGCTGGCAAAAATTTTCTTCCACCTCTGTTGAGGTTCTTGATAGTTTCCTTTGCTGCACAGAAGCTCTTGAGTGTAATGCAATCCCATGTATTGATCTTCCTTTGAGTTGCTTGTGCCTTTGGGGTCCTGTTGAGAAAGTTTTTACCTGTGCCTATGTGTTGAAGTGTTGGGCCTATGCCCTCTTCAAGTAGCTACAAGGTCTCTGGCCTGACTTCCAGATCTTTGATCCACCTTGAGTTGACTCTTGTGCAGGGTGAGAAAGTGGGGTTTATTTCCATTTTCTTGCATATGGTTAACCAGCTTTGCCAACACCATCTGTTGAAGAGGCTATTTTTTTTCCAGTGTATGTAAATTCATTTGGAACAACAAAAAGCCCAGAATAGCCAAAGTAGTTCTTAGCAACAAGAACCACGCAGGAGGCATCACAATACCTGACTTCAAACTATACTACAAAACCACAGTAATAAAAACAGCATGGTATTGGCACAAAAATACACACATAGACCAATGGAGCAGAACAGAAGATCCAGAAACAAACCCACACACTTACAGTCAATAGATTTTTGACAAAGGATCCCAGCCCTTTTAAAATTTTGAAACACGGTCTCACTAAGTTGCTGAGGTTGGCCTGGAACCTGTGATCCTCTTGTCTCAGCCTTTCAAGTACTGGGATTATAGGCATGCACCACCACATCCAGCTATCTTCTTGTTTATAAGTCACTGAAATACTAGGTGCCTTATCTGGACCTGGAAAGAAGGACTATACATCATCCAAATATTCTGTAACTGGTACTGGATACAGAGGTGAATGAGACTTAATTTGTGTCCTGTGTGTATGAATGTTAGGCAGCTGATACTAATAGATGCCAACCTGATTGATAATCTTTTTCCCTGCTAGCAGAGCTCAAAAATTTTTTTTTCAGAGAGGCAATGCATTCAACTAAAACACTGTACTTCCTACCTTTCTTTGCAACTAAGGGTAGAGATATAAGTCATTTTTGGCCAAAGAAATGTCAGTAGAAATTACTAAGTGTAATCTTCCGGAAAGCTCTGTAAAAGCTACCTAATGCTCTCCATTTTTTCCCCCATCTCTCTCTGCCTAAAAGTAAAGCAGAAATCTTACCATCTCAAAGTAACAGATACAAAAAGCAGAATCTTAGGATAACTCAAAAGATGGGAATCTTTTGGTATCATGGAGATATTTACTGACTTAATGTGATATGAATAAAAGTTTTACTAGGTAAAACTATTATAAATTAGTGTTTCTGACATGTGTAGCAAAATCCACTATTAAATGATACATTAATTCCTTATCTCCTTTTTTTTCTTCTATCACAGGTCAGGCAGGTCTTCCCTTTCCAGTTATCTGTCCTCTAAAATCCCATCTGAAATATCTTCCACAATAGAGGTCTGATGAAGCCATTCCTAAGCTAAGAATAACTAGTGATCCACTCCTTAGGCTGGCAAGACAGGTAGTAAATATTCTAACGCTATCCAAGGTGGTAGCCACTTTCCATAGAAGGCTGTTTACATTAAAATTAGTAACTCAATTTCTCAGTCACATTATTTACTTTCTAAGTGCTCAGCAGCCATAGATAGAACGTGACTTTTTGGTTGAGTGATACAGAATGAACATTTGCAGTCTCACTAAGTAGCTGAGGCTGATCTTGAACCTGTGATCCTCCTGTCTCAGCCTCCCAAATACTGGGATTACAAGTGTGTGCCACCACGCCTGGCCAGAATGAACATTTCTTCTCTTCACAAAAATAAGACAGCATTCTCCTAGCCTATAATTAAAGCTTTGTTGTGGAAGAAGAGGAGAAAAATTAAGAAAATATGATTTTGACAAAGGACAAAACCGAGACAGGAAGATGAGAATTCTCACAGTAAATAATACCAGCATTTAATGATATAAAGACCTAGAGTCTTACTCTAATGATACATGAATAATTATGAAAAATTATAAGAGACATAAATTCATAAACCATCTTGTATAAGAGCCAATGAGCTGCAATAAAATTTGCCTTAAGACTAAAAATTCTGGCCAAGATGTAGTGATAATTGGATAACAGAAACAACCAACAAAGTGACAAAATGAAATTACAATTGGTGAGTCATTAGGTCTCAATGAAAGACACTAAGAGAAAAATAAATTAAATGAGCCATGGAGTATAGGTTAGTGTCCATTATTATAATAAAATAACTGGGTTTAAAACTAATTGAAAATCAACTCTTAAAATACTTGAGTTAAGCCAGGTGTGGTGGCACATGCTTTAGGATCCAGGTTCTTGGCCAGCCTCATCTACTTAGTAAGACCCTGTTTCAAAATAAAGAATAAAAAATAGGGCTGGGGTGCAGCTTGCCCCTGGGTTCCATCCCCAGTACTTCAAAACCAAAACACGCACACACACTGGAGTTAACCACAGATCGAGAGATTAAGTTGCACAGAGAAGTATGGAATAGCAAGCTATTATCCCAGAGATACTCGAGCTCAGCAAGAAAGTCAACTACAATGCATGACTATATTTTACATTCAAAAGTAGTACAATTCTCCTTTGATATGTGGGGATGGATTCCAATCCCACTTCCTCATAGGTACCAACATCTTTGTATGCTCAAGTTCCTTATATAAAATGACATAGTATTTGCATGTAACTTATATATCCTCTGGTATATTTAAAAATCACCTCTCAATTACTTGTAATACCCAATACAATATAAATGCTATGTAAATAGTTGTTAAACATGGGTTCTGCACCCTCAGATTCAACCAACCTCAGATAGAAAATTCCAAAAAAACCCAAAAAAACCAAAAACCAAAAACAAACAACCCCACAACAACCTATACTGAATGAATATTTATACTTTCCCTCCTGTCATTATTTCTTAAACAATACAACTTAACATTTACATTGCATTAGACATTACAAAGTAATCTAGAGATGATTTTTTTTTTTCTTTTGGTGGTACTGGGCATTGAACCCAGAGGCATTCTACCTCTGAACTCCACCCCCAGCTCCATTTTAGTTTTAAACAGGGTCTTACTAAGTTGCAGAGAGCCTCACTAAATTGATGAGGCTGGCTGCAAACTTGTGATCCTCCTGTCCCAGTCTACCAAATACTGGGATTACAGGCATGCACCACCAAATCCAGTTGAGAGATGATTTAAAGTATATGGGAGGATGTACATAGGTATATAAAAATACTGTTCTGCTTTATATAAGAGACTTCATCGTTTGATGATTTTGGCATCCGGGGTTGGGTGGGGAGTGTCCTAGAACTGAGCCTCCAAGTATACTGACAATTGTATGTGCTTCTTCAGTACAAGTCTAATTTTTTTTCTCCTTAACCTATTTTTCCAACAATCACATCACTCAGATAAGAAAACTCATGCTCAAGTAGTTTCTGTGGAATAATGAAAACTACCAGAATACCTTCTTTCAATGTCAAACAATGACTCTATCTTAAAAACTTACAGAGGAGCCCTAGTGAATCTATTCCAATGACGGGGCACCAAAATCTATTTCAGAGAATACCCTCTTAAGTTTCCAATAACTTACTTTCTATTAATGCCTGCTTATTCCTATGGTCTCCTTGTTTTGCTCCTTTTCTCAAATTGCCATTGTTGCTTCTGCAATTATAATTTTCAATTTAGAATCAGCCTTTAAATGCCACTATCACATACCTACATTGTTTTGAGAAAGAGGCTTAAAACAGGAGCCCACAAACTACAAAACTACCATGTCAGTTGCTTGCTTTATAATAAGTTTTACAGTAAGACATTAATAAAGCCACACTCATTTATTTTCAAATAGTCAATGGTCAGTTCATGCTACAGTGGTAGAACTGAGTAGTTGTGATAAAGACCATAGGGCTCACAATGCCCAATTTACTTTCTGACCTATTAATATAAAAATTTAATAGGCAAGTAAATTAAATGAATACTATGTTTGTCTTTCTATCTTCAGTACTTAAAATCATTCAGACATATAAGAAAAGCATTCAGTAACTCCTCAAATACATTAGAGCCAGGCATGGTGGTGCATGCTTGTAATACCAGTACTTAGGAAGCTGAGAAGAGGAGGATTGCAGGATTGTGGCCAGCCTAGTAAAACCCTGTTTCAAAATAAAATAGGACTGGGGGTATTGCTCAGAGGTAGAATACTCCTGGGTTCAATCCTCAGTGCCACAGGGGGAAAAAAATACACACACATACACACTGTCCAATTCCTTAAGTCTCTCAAATGGCAAAATAGCCTGGACAAAAAGTTAAACTCATTTTAAAAAGTTAGATGTATGCTGGGTGTGGTGATGCACACCTGTAATTCTAGCTACTTGCGACTGAGCAAGGAAGATGGCGAGTTTGAAGCCATCATGGGCAACATAGTTAAGATTATAACTCAAAACAAACAAACAACAAAAACCTCTCCCTCAAAACCAAACAACAAAAATATTAGATCTATTTCCTGATATGACATACTGAAAGAAACATTACTTCTGAACCATTCCTGACACAGAGAAATAAGTAACTTGATAAGGAAAATGCAGACAAACTTAAGTTGGGATACTGGATCAGAAACTTTGTTTTTGTCTTGGTTAGACATTACTGGGACAATTAACAAAATAAAAATGAGGACTAAATAGTAAACATTGTTATATCATTTCTGCACTTTACTCTTCACAAGTTCAAAAAGAAAATGTATATATGTATGTATGTGTGAGTTTGTATACAGATACAAGCAGTGAAATGATGATAAAGCGAACAAGAGATAAAATGCTATAATTGGAGAAACCAGTGTGAAGGATTATGGGAATTCTTAGTACCATTTTTGTATCTCTTCTATAAAGAGCCAGGCACAGTGGCACATACCTGTAATCATAGTACTTGGGAGCCTGAGACTGGAGGATGGCAGGTTTGAGGCCCATGCATGGTAACTTAGTGAGACCCTGTTTCAAAATTTAAAAAAATAATAAAATAGGACCAGGAGAATGTAGCGTGAAGGTAGAACTACCCTGAGTCCAATTTCCAGTACCACCATCCACCTTTCTCCCCAAAAAAGAATTCTTTAAAGTAAAAAGTACAAAAAAAGTGGAGGAATTTTAAGAAATGTCACTAGATCAATACAAAATAATGAACAATCAACTACAGAAATTAGCATATTTTTTAAACTTCTTTTTATGAAAAACTTCAGACAGACATATACAAAACTATAGAAGGTAGTATAACAAATCCCACACAGCCAGGCACATTAGTGCCTGCCTGTAATCTCAGTAATATGGGAGGTGAAGGCAGGAGGATTCCAAGTTTGGGGGTAGCCTGGGCAATTTAGCAATACCCTGTCTCAAAATAAAAAATAAAATGGGCTGGGAATGTGGCTCACTGGTAGAGTGTCCCTGGGTTCAATTCCTAGTGATGCAAAAAGAAAAAAAAAAAATATATATATACACACACATACACACACACACATATCAAAATCCTGTGTACCTATTATCCAGCTTCAATAATTATTACTACATAGCTAAGTTTGTATAATTTATACACTCCCAAATTATCCATATCCTATATTATAAAATTATACTGTAAAATTATAAAATTATACTATATATAAAATTATACTGTAAATATTTCAGTAGGATTCTTTAAAAAATAGATTCTTCTAAAATAATCAACGATGGTATCATATAGAAATTAACAAAAATTTATTCTAACATGAGAAAATACTTGCCAAAATAAGAAGCTCAGTAATAATTGCATTACTTATCCTGTTACACTCTATAGTAAGTTTTACTAAGTGTTTCAGAGGCCATTAGTATAAAAATTTGTGCAATCTGTGGCATAACAAAAAGACAATACTTATTCTAAATTGATCCTTCTAGTTTGGATAGAAACAATGACGACAACAACTACAACAACAAAAAGTTATTGTTTCCTTGTGGCTTAACACATATTTGAAGACTGTAATTCATGAGCTAAAAACCAAATCTGCTACGTAACAGTAGAATTTTAAATGTTGATCATTAACTGCTTGATGAATACATAGGTAAGTTGCTTACTTTTTTCTTAAATGTCATGATGAGTCTAATATAGAATTAAGTATATTGAACCCAGGGGCATTCTATCTCAGAACTATGTCCCTAGCCCTATTTTTTATTTTTATTTTGAAACAGGGTCTCACTAGGTTGATGAGAGTCTCACTACTTAGTGAGGCTGTCCCTGAACCTGCAATCCTGCAATCCTCCTGCCTCAGCCTCCCAAGTACTGGGATTACAAGCATGCGCCATCATGCCTGGCTAGATCCCTTAATTGAAAAAAAAAAAAAAAATTTAATATTTCTGGGTAGACAATTATACTAAAGCAAGGAAAATTTAAATTATAAAACTGTTAGATCTCAGAAAACTAGGAAAATAAGACTTCAAAGAACATGTTAGGAAAAAAAGAGAAGACAGGTGCAGTGATATATGTCTATAATTCCAGCCATCTGGAAGGCTGACAGAGGAGCTGGGTCCAGGAGTTAAGAGACCAGCCCTGGACAACACAGGGAAACTGTCTCAAAACCAAAAAACCAAAAGGGTATTAAAAAAACAAAAACAAAAAAAATGAAAAATGTTTTTAAAAGTTTTGCACAGAATGGTAGGTTTCATTGTGATATATAGGCACATGCTTATAATTTGGCCAATTTCACTCCCCCAAACCTCTTCCTTACCCTTCCCTCCTCCTGTCTTCTACCCTATTGGTCTTTCCTCTATGAGAAAGGTGCTTCTTCTCTATTCTTCTGCATCAACTAGATGTAAACAAGGGAACAGCGCTAATGAAAACAGAAACCAAAGTCAATTGCTTAGGGTTATCATGGTCTGAGTGAGGTTCATGGTCATTTGATGATGAATGCCTTTAGTCACCTACATCACTAGGATGGAGCAATGGGAATGTTAATTTCAAAGTTATCTTTTGTAAAAGATAGCACTAAAACAAAAATATTCACAGTGAGATTAGAAATGACTAATAAATGAGGTTTTCACTTCTTTAAAATCAGATTCAGCATCATTTGGGCTTTTAAAAATGTTTACTTCTCTACCACCTGAATGACTCTGAAATAAAATTGCTTTAAATAATACTGGAAGCTTGGTGTGATGGTGTAGCACACCTGTAATTCTAGTACAGTAGAATGTCCCAGGTTCAATTTCTAGTAACACTCACCCACAACACTGGAAATAATATACATAGAAAGTAGAAACCTAAGTAGATGTTTAAGAGATTAAACACATGAGGTTGGAAGTATGGCTCATTGGTAGAGCTCCTGCCTAGCATGTGTGAGGCCCTGGCTTTGATACCCAGCACCACAAAACAAAACAAAAAAAACAAAAAAAGCTAAATTACAGCATATAAAATTATAATTTAATTCAATAGTAATTCATGTGAATATCAAATTAAAATTGGGGATCAATGGCCAGGCATGGTGGCACACACTTGTGGAGGATGAGGCAGGAAGATTGCAGGTTTACGGCTGGCCTCAGCTACTCAGTGAGGCTCTGTTTCAAAATAAAGAATAAAAAATACGGGTGGGGGTGTAGCTTGGAGGTAGAATGCCCCTGGGTTCAATCCCCAGTACCACCACCACCAAAGAAAAAAAAAAATCTGATTCAAGCCCCGCACAGTGGCACACACCTATAATTCCATTACTTCGGAAGCTGAGACAGAAGGATCACAGGTTCAAGGCCAGCATGTGATAACTTAAACTTACTTCAAAATAAAAAGTAAAACAGCACTGCGGTAATAGCTCAGTGTAAGAATGTCCCTGAGTTCAATCCCCAGCACCACAAAACATACAACCAAAATTGAAAAGGGCTAGGGGTATAACTCAAAGGTAGAATGTACCTGGGTTCAATCCCTATTCTCTCACATACACATACATACACACACACACTCCTCTCATTCGAGGACTGGGGACACAATTCAATGGTAGAGCACCTACCCTAGCATGTGCCAAGTTTAATTCCTGGTACCATTAAAAAAAAAAAAAATCTGATTCAATTATAATCCCAATAGTGGTTTGCATATGTTTTCCTTTTGTAATAAACCAATTGTAACACAGTGTGACTTTGACAAAGTCTCAACTGATCAGAAATCAATTATCTTGTTCCAGCATTTAAGATTTTATATATCTATATATATATATATATTTTTAACAATAGTTTTTAATAAGCACTACTCCACAGATAATTCACATAGAACTCCAGCATGGTTACTTACGTCATCACTCTGCTGGGCTTCTTGCATTACAAATTCTCGGACCATAGATGGACTAAACTCTACTAGATAAGAAAATATATCTGTAGCAGCTGATCTGACTTGCAAATCATCCATGCCCTGATAAAAGGAAAGCTAGGTTACTTAGAGACTGTTAACAAAAGTTATTCTTGCATTCCCCCTTTCTTTTCTAAATCTATGTATTAACCTCTCAAGTTTCTCAACTGCAACCTATATATATAATTTCTCCATCTTTTTCTTCTTTTCATAAACATTACAATTTTGGGGGCAGCTTACTGATTAGTTTCTGCTGTTTCTTTATCATTACAAAGAAATATTCACGGAACTTAAACATAAGAATCAGCACAGGACCATAAAGCAATGCTTTAGAAATGCTATAAAAAACCCAGGGAAGGATTTATTCAAATACATGCAAAAATTTGAATGATGTATCCTATTTGTTTTTAAAGCCTACCAGACTTTTGTCTCTTGTCCTGGAATTGCCAGGGTTACCCTTTAGTAACTGACTATCTTTCACGACATCTCTAATAGAGGATGCTTTTGAAATCACTTTTGGGGCATTTTTTACCATTTTCCCACAATTTAGTTTTCTGAGATAGTGACTCTGCAAACATTCCCTGAATTTAAGTGTACTCCAGGGAAATCCTAGCAAGGAGACTAACAACCCCGTTTAGAAAGTACAAAAGTTTAAAACTATTTGCACAATAAGGAGTAATACAAACACTTTATATATATTTTTTCATTTTCAGTCAAGCACAGTGGGATTTTCTAGAGGCTACATGACATGTGGGCTATTACAACAAAGTAAATACAAAAGCAGCCATGAGAATTTACTTATATTCTATTAAACCAGCATTAAAGGGTTTAGCAAAAAACCAAAAATATCCCCCCCCCCAAAAAAAACAAACAAAAAATGTAAAACAATGTCAATTCTTTGACTAAATTATTTTTGCGATGGGAAAATTATTTTTTCATAAAAAGCTTATTTATGTTAACATATATGGGCTGCTTATCATTTTAAAATGAATTAATACTTTAAAAATTACTCATATTAACCAGGCATAGTGGCATATGCTATTTGGGATGCTAAGGCAGCTGTTTAGCACAGCTATTTAGGATGCTAAGGCAGGAGGATATCAAGATGTAGACTAGCCTGGGCAACTTATCAAGAACCTGTCTCAAAATAAAAAATAAAAAGAACTGGGGACATAGATCAGTGGTGGAGTACTCCTGGGTTCAATCCCAAGTAATGAAAAACAAAACCAACAAACACACCATCTCGTTTTACTTTTTTCATACAGTAAATGCTACTGAATAAAACCCATATTAACCAGAGTCCGAGAAACATGCCCTAAACCTATATTGCAATACTAGCCTCCTTGGTCCAGTCTGTCCTCACACCACTCACTGGTATGAAAGTTACTGGTTTCTTCTATAAAACACACTGAAGTTTGTTACAGAAAAGATAAATATTATCTTCCAAAAACATGAGAGATTTTTATTCACTTGGGAGACAGTTTATATGAAAATAATATACTTTATAATAAAAATCTGA
>PVLC010015894.1:10751-36300 GCA_004027655.1 Graphiurus murinus
AAGAAGCATATGTTCTCCCTAATATGTGGATGCTAGGGAGAAGACGGGGCATAGGAGGGTCTCCAGATGAAAAGGAGTGATCCTCGATAAGCAACGAAGTTGATTTAATTGTAGTGGACGCAAGGGGCAGAGGGACGCCCTAAAGCACATGATGTACTTACACAATCATATCAAGGTCACTCACTGAAGTGAACCTGAGTGGGAGGGAGAGGGAGGGGATTGGGGTGGGAATTGGGGAAGGGGTCAAATGAGAGTTGTGTGCAAATATGTTGTTAACAACTCGTACTTAACAAAGATGTATGCTATATTGCACGAATTACTACAATAAAAAAATAGTAATAAAAATCTGAAAACTGAAACTATTCTTGGAGTAACTTATTATCGGGCAAATAGTAAACTAAATTACGGAATTCAATATGCCTTACCCAAAGCTCTTGAGGTATCAAAAATATATAAAGAATTTAAAACGCTTTACTATAATAAACTGCTTCCAATCCATAATGTAAATCTATTACAGATTCACTATTTCATAAGCATGAGAAGAAACCATATAATTACCATTACAATTTCAAGAGCAGGAAGAATTCCCAATTTTGCCAAAGTTTTGAAGAATGCATCCCTGTTTTGAGGTTGTAACGTCTGAGAAAATGCACAGAATTCCTTGAAAAAATTAACCTGTAATGTTAAAAATTTTTGTGAGAAGTTGATAAACATAAAAACGAACGTGTGCATACCGTAATATTATCTGTCACAGTGAGGAATACACCCTTTGGAAGGATCTTGTCTTTTCACAGTAACCTAGTTTCTCTAAACCAACATTTTAAAGCATACTAAGTGGCACATGCCTGTAATCCCAGTACTTGGGAGGTTGAGACAGGAGGACTGCAGGCTTAAGGCCAGCATCGGCAACTCAGACCCTGTTACAAAATAAAAAATAAAAAGGGCTTGCAGTGTAACTTGGAGTTAGAATGCCTATGGGTTCAATCAGCAGTACCATAAAAACAAACCAAAACAATAAAGCATATTAAAAATTAGTATCCTATTAAAACTAAACTTTATATCATTTCTCAAACATTGCTTCTCTCTAAACATATTTCAGTGCAAAAATGCCATGTATGTCATTTGCAGAGGAACCATGGCTGGGTTCCCAGGGAGTTCTCAAAGACATGATACAACTTTAAGTTAGAAAGGACAAAACACTGATTTTAGCCAGGTGCAGTGGGGTACACAAGTATAATCCCAGTCCTTGGGAGGCTGAGATAGGATGACCGCAGGTTGGAGGCCAGCCTCAGTACCTTGGTGAGATCCTCAGCAACTTAATGAAACACTATTTCAAAATAAACAATAAAAAGGAGCCAGGCGTGGGGGTGTGTGCTTGTAATCCCAGTACTTGGGAGGCTGAGATAGGAGGATAGCAGGTTTGAGGACAGCCTCAGCGAGTAGTGAGACTCTCATCAACTTAGTGAGACTGTTTCAAAATAAAAATAAAATAGGGCTGGGAGTGCTTGATAATTATACCAAAGAAGACTTAGATGGTTTTAAGTCATAAATGTTTCATTATTTTGTAAAAATTCCCAAATTTGATTGAGGAGGAGGGATTTATTTTTTCAAGAAGCATTCTCTTTTTTTTTTTTTTGCGGTACTGGGGACTGAACTCAGGGGCATTCTACCTCTGAACTATACCTCCAGCCCTATTTTTTATTCTTTATTATGGAACTGAGTCTCACTAAGTTGCGGAGTGCCTCACTAGGTAGCTGAGGCTGGCCGCGAACCCGGATCCTCCGGTCGCAGCCTCCCAAATGCTAGGATACAAGCGTGCGCCACCACGCCCGGTATCAAGCAGCATTCTTATACCTCCTGTTTAAAAAGAAAAGCTCCATTATATAAATTTCTACAACTATGAAAAATTATGAGATTGTAGTTCTGTCCTGATATGAGCACTTGTTTGATGTTGGGATTTATGAGACATTCAAATTCCCTGGAGGGTGGAATGAGGACCGATAGAATCACATCAGAACATTTTTTTTTGCAGTACTGGGGATTGAATTCAGGGGTGTTCTACCATCAAGCTATACCCCTAGCCCTATTTCTTATTCTTTATTTTGAAACCGGGTCTCACTAAGTTGCAGAGTGCCTCCCTAGGTAGCTGTGGCTGGTCGTGAACCCGGATCCTCCGGTCTCCGCCTCCCAAATGCTGGGATTACAAGTGTGTGCCACCATGCCCGGCACATCAGAACATCTTAAACGTTTTCTACAATATATAAAACAACAAATTTTAGAGACTCTTAACAATCATTTTATAGTTTAACTTAAATATACATTTTTACTGCATACTAATTATAAAACAAATCCTCTTAACAAATTCAAGATTAAAAGATATGCATGCCCAAAGAACTAAGTCCTCTTAAATTTCAAGACTAAATAGCTTACCAATTCACGTCGCTTATCATCATCTGTAGCCTCATCTGTTAACTGTGCAAAAACTTCCGACAAAAACTTCTCATCTTCCTTCATGAAAAGAAATAAATACTATGTATTATAAAAGAAATACTATAATGAGTAAGATATAAATGCTATACACTAAAAACTTTCATACTTACTAAAATAATAGTTACATTTGTTCATGTGATTTGCACAAAGTATAATTAAAAACAGATGAAAACTCAATAGCACTTTCCTTAATTAAAACTAAACTTTCAGGGTATATTTGTGTTATAATTTTCTTTTTTGTGGTACTGGGGATTGAACTCAGGGGCATTGTACCTCTGAGCTATACCCACAGCCCTATTTTTTTATTTATTTATTTTTTATTTATTTTTATTTTTTTATTTATTCTTTATTTTGAAACCGAGTCTAAGTTGCGGTGTGCCTCACTAGGTAGGTGAGGCTGGCTGCGAACCCGCATTCTCCGGTCTCAGCCTCCCGAATGCTGGGATTACAAGCGTGCGCCACCATGCCCGGCTGTGTGTTATAATTTTCTAAAGCATGACTATTCCATTCTAATTCTTGTTATACATGCATTAATATCCAATTTAACTAGAAATCTCGCTATTAGGAACTCTTTGGAAAACGAAAAAAGAAGCTCTAGAGCTGTTGCAGCAAACTCACTTTAAATTTGGTTCCTGCTCCAGCCCCTTGTTTCAGGGCTCATTCATTCTTTAAACCTATTAAAACCAAATCTGAGGATATCACATCAGTTCATAGTAAATCATGAAGAACCACAAGAGCATAGTGTCATAGTGGCACACACCTGTAATTCCAGTACTTGGGAGGCTGAGGCAGAAAGCAAACAGGTTTGTGGCCAGCCTCAGCAATTTAGTGAGACCCTGTTTCAAAATGAAGAATAAAATAGGGTGGGGGTGTAGCTCAGAGGCAGAACACTCCTGGGTTCAATCCCCAGTACCACATACACTCACACACACAAAACAACAACAAAAAACAAACAAAAGAAAAAAACAAACACACAAGACATGGTACTGGGATAGCAGTAAATGAAACAGAATTCTGGATTACAAAGCCATTCATAACTGAAGAAACATAATAATCTATGAGCAACTGGATCAGAGTCTTACATGTTGTGATTTTCAAGGACATAATTAAACAACAAAACACTACAATGACCTCATTCTGAAGATTCTGAGGTATTAAGACAGGAAAGCATTAACTTCCCTAAGAACTGTTTAAGGAAAAACAGAAAAATATGGTAGAGAATGGATTTTTAAAATATAAACTACAGGAGGGATACACATTAAATGCTATTTTGGTGACAAATTATGAGTAGTTTTCCTTTTTGCGTAACTATGTTTTTGACAATAAACATAGACTACAAAATTACAAAGGAAAAATTGACATAAATATTGAAATTTACTTTGGGGAAGATTCATAACAAAATCTGCTAAAAGAGCCAGGCATGGTAGCATATGCTTGTAATCCCAGCATTTGGGAGGCTGAGACTGGAGGATATGGGTTCGAGGCCAGCCTCAGCTACCTAGTGAGGCACTCCACAACTTAGTGAGACCCTGTTTCAAAATAAAGAATAAAAAATAGGGCTGGGGGGTATAGCTCGGAGGTAGAATGCCCTGAGTTCAATCCCCAGTACCGCAAAAAAAAAAAAAAAAAAAAAAAATCTGCTAAAAGCTATTGAAATTATGTTTTTAAGCCCTAGTTATATCTTTGATTTCACTTTCATAAAACACGAGTTTCATTAATTTTAAGTAGCATGTTCTAAAAATGTTTGTATAGTAGTATCTGTATGGTTGATAGTAAAATCACACAGTATGTAAAGGATATCCTTCAAGTACCTGCCCTTTTTCTTATTGTGCATAATCCATTAATTAATATTGGTCCCTTAAATTCTTTTCTTGAGATCAACCATATATGAAAGAATACATGAAGGAACATCAGTAGGTATGATCACAGAAAGTATAACATGCTTGCTCACTAGACATCAATGTGTGCTACTTAAAGACAAAAGATTGGGAGATAAGCCCTTTCATTAGCCTGACTCCGTGGTGCTTTTCTTATTTCAATGGCTACTTCTGGAGACCTAACTTATCATGGCTGTTCATCCATCTTCTGAGGAAGCTCAAATGCACATGTAATCTTTTATTTATTCCCTCAAATCATTTTAGTCTCAATATTATCAATTTTGATAAATAAGTACATATTTACCTCCATTCACATCTTTTATAAATTTTTATCTTCCTATATCTCTCCCAGATTAATCTTCATCCTTTCCTGTCTGAAGATTTTTAAGGTTTTCAGAATATTTTCACAGAAAAAGTTCCAACTCCTTGATAAATGCAATTTCCCATTTAAATTCTTACATGATTCAGTACTTGTGAGCTGACAGGTAGAACTGCATAAAATATTACACAGAGGCAATCTCAAGTATTACAATTCATTAGAAGAATGCTTTCTGCTTCCTAGTATATTTTTTCCTGGTTTTTAGCATTATTTTTGATAATATTCTTTAAGCAAAAAAAGTAAACTATTTCAATGTATATATTAAGGAAGCAAATGATTGACAACTTAAAACTTATCATATAGTTGGTATGCTATTTTCTGAAGTCTTTGCTTCTCAAAGTAATTAGACTATCATCTATCATCTCTGTAGGTAATTTTCTTTTTTTTCGGTACTAGGGATGGAACCCAGGGGCATTGTACCTCTGGGCTATACCCCCAGTCCTGTTTTTAATTTTCTATTTTGAAACAGGGTCTCACTAAGTTGTAGAGGGCCTCACCTGTGATCCTCCTGCCTCAGCCTCCCAAGTACTGGGATTACATGGGTGCGCCACCATGCCCGGCTTCTACTTGGTTTTAAGGGCTTTTAATAGACATTATTTAAGTCAAGTTGTATGCGACTGTTTTTCTGGATCACATAATAAAACCTTGTGGAAAAGAAGGTTGCTTCTAAAAAACCTAAATCAAACTCTTTTCTTTGTAATAATGTAAAAATGTGCAAACCAAAACGGAACCCATTCAACAATTTTAGAATCACACAAACACAGTATATTTAGAATCACATCAAGCTTTATGACATTACTCAGAGACTACTGAGACTCATTTTAAATTTCAGGTAACTGGGGTTCAAAGTGTACATCTACCCAAAGCTAGAGAGTGACAGAGATTGATTTTTTACAATCCAGGTCTCTCCAATAATAAGAGACCCAAATAATATCACTCCTAGAAAATAAACTTCAGGATAGTTTCCTAAGTTCAAACTTCAGAGTCAAGCCAAGGCAAGGCAGGTGTGGTGGCACATGTCTTTAATTCCAATGCTTGGGAGACTGAGACAGGAGGATTGTAGGCTTGACGCCAGTCTCTGCAACTCAGCAAGACCCTGTTTCAAAATAGAAATTTAAAAGGCTGGGGGTGTAACTTAGAATGCCCCTGGGTTTAATCCTCAGTACCAGGAGGAATAAATAAATAAAGGCAAACCAAAGCAAAATACACAAACTAGAGAGTGCCA
The DNA here is from genome assembly GCA_004027655.1 of Graphiurus murinus. NCBI lineage: Eukaryota > Metazoa > Chordata > Mammalia > Rodentia > Gliridae > Graphiurus > Graphiurus murinus. The sequence goes on from PVLC010015894.1 coordinate 16,723, forward strand.
AATTTAATATGTGTTAAATTCTACATAAGAAAAAACCCCACAAAAACCAAAACAAAAAAATCCTCTTAAAAACAAAAGAACCAGCCGGGCGTGGTGGCGCACGCTTGTAATCCCAACATTCGGGAGGCTGAGACCGGAGGATCCGGGTTCGCGGCCAGCCTCAGCTACCTAGTGAGGCACTCCGCAACTTAGTGAGACTCAGTTTCAAAATAAAGAATAAAAAATAGGGCTGGGGGTATAGCTCAAAGGTAGAATGCCCCTGAGTTCAATCCCCAGTTCTGCAAAAACAAACAAACAAAAAAACAAACAAAAAACCCCCAAAAGAACCACATTACAGCAAACAGGATTTTTAAAGTCCTTTCAAGATTTTACAAATTTAATTAGTGACTGAAATGAAGTTAGAAATCTCTCTTGGTGCTGAATTTTAATATCCCTAAAAAATGTTAAAAAACAAACAACAAACAAAAAACCCTAACCCACTGATTCTACTGGGTTTGCTTTAAGCTAAACTCTTATTTACAGAATTGTGGAAATATACGTAATATGCTAAAATATCAACAAATGAATACATGTCCTCCATCATTTGTGATAAAAGGAGAAATGAGAGCTTCCTGGTCTGAAAAGAATCTTATTCTGTAGCTGTTTGTGTGGAAATAACCTCACTTTATTGGCTCTTAGAAACTTAATTTGTAAAACATGTTTGAAATGAGCATCGTGACTTGGAAAGCTGAGGCAGGAGGATCACAAGTTTGAGGCCAGCCTAGTCAACTTTGCAAGACCATCTGGAAATAAAATAAAAAGGGCTGGGTATATATATACCAGTGGTAGAACACCTTGGGTTCAACCCCTAGTACCAAAAAGAGCAAACCACTAGTTAGCCAGAAGAATATCTAGACACATTTAATAACTAGTCCAAAGTTTCTACAAAGAAACTTCAGAGTTTGGCTTTTGGAAATGAGTGTTTAGATACCAGTGGCCACAATCTCATTTACTTTCGTTCATATATTTTAAAAAAAGAATTCACTGCTGGCACAGAAGAGATGGTTAAGTGGTTTAGCTAGATAAACAATAGGTAGTTCTCTCCCTCTCTCTTCTTTTTCAGTACTACTGACTTAGAATCCAGGGGCTGAGGCTGGCCTTGAATCTGTGATTCTCCTGTCTCAGCTTCCCAAGCATGCACATTTGGCAAACCTTTCTTTTCTAAAAGCTGTACTTGGAGCCAGGCATTGTGGCACACGCTTGTAATCTCAGCATTTGGGAGGCCGAGACTGGAGGATCCAGGTTCGTGGCCAGCCTCAGCTACCTAGTGAGGTACTCCGCAACTTAGTGAGACCTTGTTTCCAAATAAAGAATAAAAAATAGGGCTTGGGGTATAGCTCGGAGGTAGAATGCCCCTGAGTTCAATCCCCAGTACCACAAAAAAATATATATATATATAAATAAAAGCTGCACTTGATATCTGTTGTTTTAGCTTTCACAAATATAACTATTAGAAAATATATATAAAATAACAAAAGTGTTACAAATACTTTTAGTTTGCATAACTTATTTTTATTTTATTTATTTTTTATTTTTATTTTTTGCGGCACTGGGGATTGAACTCAGGGGCATTCTACCTCCGAGCTACACCCCCAGCCCTATTTTTTATTTTGAAACCGAGTCTCACTAAGTTGCGGAGTGCCTCACTAGGTAGCTGAGGCTGGCTGCGAACCCAGATCCTCCGGTCTCAGCCTCTCGAATGCTGGGATTACAAGCGTGCGCCACCACGCCCGGCTGCATAACTTATTTTTAAATATAAAAAAATTATGATTTCCTATTACAAATTTGGAAATCTTTCTGAAGTCAAAACCAATCAATTGAAAACTACATTTGAGGTTGACAACAGGCTCTAGGTTCTTTACATGAACAATAGTGTGTGACTCTATTTCCAATCTCCTGAGACTGCTTTCCTGTCAGCAAGTAAATTATACCTTGATTTGTGTAACACGTTTCTTCTTTTAAAGTATCTATTATAAAAGGAACCTCCCTCATACTCATTATAGGGGAATAATAAAAAAAACTCATTGAAAAAAAAATGAACTGGAGAGGTATATCCTATACAAAAAATAAAGTAACAATAATGGAAAGAGGAATATCATTGGAAATGTCATAAAATAGCATCAAATAGTTTCTTATTTGATCTCAGAATCCCTTTAAAGATCTAAAATTTAAGGAGAGCCCCAAAGAGCTTTTATTATGTAGGTTGTATTCACTGATCTTTATCACAATTAAAATTACAATTAAAGTATTTGAAAAATTTATAAATTCATAAAAAAAATAAGTATAGCTGGGCATGGTGGTGCACGTCTCTAATCTCAGTAATTGGGAGGCCGAGACAGGACTGCAGGTTTGAGGCCAGCCTCGAGCAATTTAGTGAGACCCTGAAAAAAAGAAAGGCTGGGGTGTAGTTTGGAGTCAGTATGTAAAATCTTCAAAAGCATGCTTAATATGCCATTAGGGTGCAAGAGTAATATGATAAATGTAATATAAAATTCATTTACACCTAAAGGAGACTGAATAAAATCAACATCTTGTAGCCAATCAATAATATATTTATTATTTCCTGAAAATTACGGAGTGTTTCTCCATCCTGGTTGCACATTTGAATTATTTGGGGCATTTTAAGGACACACATTCATACCCATTCCAGTAACAACTGTCCCTCAAAATGGAGTAAAAAAAAATTGTTGTACAGGGTTGGGAATGCAGCTCGGTGGTAGTGCACTTGCCTTGCATAAGCAAAGCCCTGGGTTGAATCCCCAGCACCACATGCACATGCATACACACAGAGAGCAGTAGCAGCAGCAGCATTAGTATCTACAATACACAAATTCAGAGATAGAAAGTAGAGCAATGTTAACAAGAGCTGTGGGGAGATTATTAATAGGTAGAGAGATTTGTTTGGGATGATGAAAAATTCTGGAAGTTGCTAACACCATGAATGTACTTCATGTCACTGATTTGTACATTTAAAAGTAGTAAAAGGGTGAATTTTATGTTGTGTATAACCTAACTCAATTAAAAAATATAAAAAAGAAACAGCAGCTGCATTGTAGAATGTTTAAAAATATTAAAATTTGTATTAATAATTCTTTCATAAAACCAAATGATAGTTTTCTAAGCTTGACAGTACATTTAAAGTAAACTGAAGGAATCTCTTTGAACATAAACAGAATTGTGAAGAATAGCTTACTTACCTGTAACATGCTGACTATCTCAACTTTGTTGAAGAAAATAAAAGATGTAAGTGTAGAAAGAAAATTCTCTTCAAAAACAGAAGGTGTAGGCAAAATGATGTCCTGAATGTACTGTACTCTGTATGTCTGATGTATTTTTTGCCTTAGTTCAGAGTCTGTTATTGGTATAACTTCCTTAAACTTTGCGGTTTTGGTCAAAAATTCTCTATGTCTTTTAGGTTGAGTCAAAGCAGGATCATATTCAAGGCATCCCACGACATCCATGATACACTCATCAGAAAACATCACCTCAAAAAGAGTTGCCTTATTTAGGAATAAGATTCCTCTAATAATTTCATACAAATGATGTAAGCCTTCAGTGTTTTCTAGGTTCTCACAAGCTTGGAACAGCTGTAGTAGTTTTTTAATATAGCCTTCATTTTCCAAGGCCAGAGCCAGTTTTTCCCTACGGATAGGTGAGGAGAGAACTGAGGTAACTAAGTCAGCAATCTCTTCAAGTTTATTGAGTTCACATGTGGGCAGGTCAATCAGATGACTGGTTTCAGGCATTTCTTCAAATCGTTCTTCTTCTGATTCATCAATGAGGTCTTGTGTGACTTCTACTGATGGGTCCTTACCTTGAACCTAAAAACAAATAGAGCTGGTTATCTTAAAATACAAAACAATTGATATTTTGGAAATCAAATCAATGATCAGTGAATTTAAGTAAAAATACTTTGAGCAGCATCAATACTATTAATAGTCACTGGTAATTAAAAGTAAAGTGCTGGGAGGTATACCAAGTTTATAGCTCATCATTTTAGTCTCAAGTAACTGACCATTAACATTTCACTTACTAATTTCCCAACCTATAGTTTCAGGTTAACTTTGATCCTTAATAACCTGAGTATGTCAGCTGATACTATATAAATTTACAGTTAATCCTAGAAATCATGTAATAACTTCCCTATTTAAATAGTGAAGCAATTAATAACTTCACTATAACAACAATTTTGAATTTTACAGAAGGTAAATCTTGTATTTGCTCCTGAAACCACTAGGAGTGACTTTTTTTTAATTTACTTTTTTGGTACTGGGGATTGAACCCAGGGGCATTTACCTCTGAGTCACACCCCTAACTCTTATTTATTTTGAAACAGCTCTTCCCAAGTTGCTAAGACTGTACCACACTGTGTTTGGAACTTTACCATTTTGGGATGCCTCACTGCATGCAAGATGTCCAGTAGGCTACCCAAACAGTCAACACAACCCATTGGCTGCCCCACCCCTCTGCTTAAAATATGCCTTGGCTTCTCACTTCAATTATTTACTTGGTACTAGAGGTTGAACCTAAAGGCATTCTACGCCCAAGCTACACCCCTAGCCTTATTTTATTTTTTATTCTGAGACAGGGTCTTGCTGAGTTGCTGAGGTATTGAATTCAGAAGCATTCTACCTCTAAGCTATACCCTTAGCCCCTTTAAAAAATTTGTTTTGAAATAGTCTCATCAGGTTGCTCAGTCTTGCTAAGTTGCTCAGGCTTGAATACATGATCCTTCTGTCTCAGCCTCCCAAATACTGAGATTACAGGCTTGTGCCACCATGACTGGATAAAATCTGTATTTTTAACACTTTTACACCTTTCAGTCTGTTTTTATTACTTATATGATCCAAGCTTACCCTGAATCAGGAACAGAAAAGCAAACATTTCTTGTGGGTATTGTGTAAGTATACAATTCAAGTAAGTTTTTATCTTAAATGTCATTTTATAGACAACTATGCATACCAAAAATTCAACTCAATCCTTGGAAAACACTGGAGAAAAGGTACAAATTAGGACTTTGTCACTAACATCACCCTTAAAAACAAGAAAAACACAAAGGAAAAAAATAACAAAACAGTATCTACTTTATTGTATGTACAATTTATATAAATTATACTGTCTTATTTACTAGTGTTTTTAATTATCAGCTAAAATTCTTCTGTTCAATAATGTACACTGATAATGCTCTAGTTAACAAGTGATGCATAATAAGATATGAGGCAGAATTAAAAACAAAACAAAACAAAAAAAAACCCAACCACTCCCAGAAAGGTTTTATTGATCTAGGACTTCACATCAAATCATTTTTACAAGGAATGGGAAGGCTCACACTATACTTTCTTATAGTTCATCATACTATGTGGTAGTTACTGGATAACCAAGAAAAAATTGATTTTGGTCAGATACTTAAAACTTAATTCAAAAGACTTGAGTATTAAGAATCACTAGAGGGAGCTGGGCATAGTAGTACAGGCCTACAATCACAGAATTTGGGAGGCTGAGACAGGAGGCTTGCAGGTTCAAGGCCAGCCTCAGGAACTCAGTGAGACCCTTAGTAACCTAGTGAGATGTTTCAAGAAGAAAAACAAACATAAAAAGGGCTGGGGTGTAGCTAGATACAATATGCCTGAATTCCCAGTACCGCCTCCCCACCTCCACCCCCGCCAAAAAAAAAAAAAAAATCACTAGAGGGAAAAGCAGCTCATATAAGTGAAAATGACAATGGTCACACAGACACACCCCACTATTATATAGAATTGCACCAGGCCATCACTGAAACACTCATTTATAACAAATGAATGACATTAATTTAAAATTGCAATTACCAAGTGTCACAGCCAAGAGAAGCCTAAGGAGATAAGGAGACGTGACTAGTAAATGCAATGTGGTATCCTGAAACAGAAAAAGGACATTATGGAAAAGTTGATGAATTTCAATAAAGCATGGAGTTTAATAATGTATTAATATTAGTTCACTAATTGTGATAAAAGTTTCATACAAACATGAGATACTAGTATTACTGTACTATGTACAGCAGTGGGGAGGGGTTGTCAGGGAGGTAGGTATACAGAAACTCTGTATTATCTATTCAAAATTTTTCATAAATCTAAAAACGTTCTAAAATAAAAAGTTTATTAAGAATAATTTGGGAACTAGGTGTGGTGACCCACACCTGTAATCCCAGTACTTGGAAGGATAGGACAGAAGGATCATAGGTTTGGGCAGGAGGATCACAGGTTTGAGTATAGCCTTAGTAACTTAGTGAGGCCCTTAGCTACTTAGTTGAGACCCTTCTTCAAAATATAAAAATAAAATAGGGCTTGGGGTATAGCTTGGAGGTAGAACACCCCTGAATTCAATCCCCAGTACCACTAAAAAATAAAGGGGCGGGGGGGAGGGCTGAGGATGTGGTTTGTGGTAGAACACTTGCCTAGCATATATGAGGCCCTGGATTCAATCCCCATCAACCAACACTCTCTCTCACACACACACACACACACACACACACACACTCTCTCTCTCTCTCTTTCTCTCTACCTGAGAGTTACCACATATATAAATATATATCTTGCTATACTGTAAGTTCCAACTCAGCTAAAGCACTTTTGATCACTAGTGCCTGGTACAAAGTTCAATAAAGATTAGACGAACATGGACCAAATACTAGAAAAAAATATGTAAAAGGCGGAACACAATCATTTAATTTTATTTTGATTTGTTTAAAGATTTGTCATTTTAAAAGTACTAACTGAAGCCGGGTGTGGTGGCGCACGCTTGTAATCCCAGCATTTGGGAGGCTGAAACTGGAGGATCCGGGTTTGAGGCTAGCCTCAGCTACCTAGTGAGGCACTCCACAACTTAGACTCTGCTTCAAAATAAAGAATAAAAATTAGGGCTGGGGGTAGAATGTCCCTGTAAAACACACACACACACACACACACACACACACACACACACACACACACACACACACACACAGTACTAATTGTGAATATATGCTACCAAAATATAAAGCAGCAGAAATATGATTAGGTTTCATTTATTTTTTAAAATTTCAAGTTAGCTGTCCATGGTGGTACATGCCTGTACCTTCAATGCTTAGAAGGCTGAGACAGGAGGATCACAGGCTTGAGGACAACCTCAGCAACAAAGAGAGACTCTCAGCAACCTAGCGAGACCCTGTTTCAAAACAAAAAATAAAAAGGGCTGGAGATATAGAATGCACCTGGGTTAAATCCCTAGTACAAAAATAAAGTAAAATAAATCTAAAGAATTTGCTGCAGATTATAAAAAATTTTTAGGGCAGGGAGTGGGGGGGATGTATCTCTGTGGCAGAGTGCTTGCCTAGTGTGTATGAAGCTGTGGATTGGATCCCCAGCACTGTAAAACAAAAACTTACCTGACAAATTTTTTCCCAGATCTCATCACAGCCAGCTTTTTCCTGAAAACTTAGAGCCAGGTCATAGTTCTCAGCTTCTGACCAAACGATTAATGTATCCTGATAAAAAGTAAAGATTTGTATATCATTACACTAGAAAAGAAATATCTACAATGAAAAACTGAAGAGAACTGGAAACAAAATAGCAATGACAAATGCCCTCCAATAAGCACAATTAATGTACACTGAATATCATAGAACTATACAGTATTTTGTTAACCCTCTCTAAAACTTTTGTGATGTATGGGCATTGAAATAGCAAATTTGGAACTAAAAATGACACTGATCAATTTCCTAAAACAAATAAAAAATACTGAATAGGTTAGTAAGCCCTGGTTCATGTTGTTACCAAGATAATATTCAAGGGAAGGGCTAGCCATTCTAGGCCCAAATTGTTAGGCAGACAATCCAGTAGAGGAGTTTCTGTTGTTTCCAGAAAGTCAGCTGTAATAAAAGTATGCTAACTAGTACCTGGCAGTATATTTAGGTTTAACTCCTTCATTTATTTTTTTAATCTGGAAAAGACTACAGGATCTGAATAAATGCAATCTAATGGTCAAATGACACTACGGGTCCTATCTACAATCAGTACCAACAGCACTTGATTTGGCAGCTTAGGTTGTAGAAAAATTAATCCAAAGTTTATATTAAGTACTCTCCCAGAATGTCCTCTTATAGCCCCATTAAAAGGTTATACTCTTAAAAAAAAAAAAAAAAAAACCTATCAATCCTTGTATTAGAAACTAAGGATTCAATTACACAAAAACATTTAAACACTAAAATCAAATGAAATGAGCAATTTTTCAGGATTCAGCAAATTTTAATATGGCTAAAACTCTGGTTTTAAAAATCAACATGAATTTAGTTTATAGTCAACCAGAAATAGAATATAGAAAATACCCTATATAGCTGGGCATGGTGGTGCATGCTTGTAATCCCAGTTCTTGGGAGGCTGAGATAGGACTGTGGTTCACTGCCAGCCTTAGCTACTTAGTGAGGCCCTCTGCAACTTAGTGAGACCCTATTTCAAAATAAAGAATAAAAAATAGGGCTGGGGATATAGCTCGGAGGTAGAATGCCTCTGGGTTCAGTCCCCAGTACCACAAACAAACAAAACAAAACACCCTATATTTACTAATTGTTCACATGACTACTATTTATAAATATTACGGTCTGATATTAAGACATAAAATTAGCTAGATGCAGTGGCACATGCCTATAATCCCAGCTACTTGAGAGGCTGAGGCAGAGGATCACAAATTGAGGCCAGCCTAGGCAACTTATCAAGACCATTTTAAAATTTAAAAGGGGCGGGGGAGGGGGTGCAAGAGGCATAGATCAGTGGTGGAGTCTAACGCCTGGGTTCAATATCCAGTACCACAAACAAGAAGAAGGAGAAGACATGAAATTAGAAATAATTAGCCGGGCGTGGTGGCGCACGTTTGTAATCTCAGTATGTGGGAAGCTGAGACAGGAGGATCTGGGTTTGAGGCCACCTCAGCTACTCAGTGAGACCCTCCGCAACTTGTGAGACCCTGTTTCAAAATAAAGAATAAAAAAATAGGGCTGGGGATGTAGCTCAGAGGTAGAATGCCCTTGAGTTCGATCCCCAGTACCACAAAAAAAAAAAAAATAAAAAAAGGAGAAAAAATTCCCAGGTTAGTAAAGTCTTGAAAATGCAAACGTAACAGTACTTTGTAGTAAATGAAAAACCCCCTTTAATTAATCCAGGCCTCACATGAATACTTCTTATTTGCTATGTGATCAGGTAAGAATTGTTGGATACCTGACCTGTGTTCTATCTTCTTCCTGTCTGTGCTTTTTGAAAAGGAAATTTGCCACAAAAATATATATTCTAGATAAAATTTTATCAGGACCTTCAGTTGCTCCCATCATCTACATGAGAATTTTTCAAATCTTAAAAAAAAAAAAAAAAAATCAAGCCAGGTGTGGTAGCACACGTTTGTAATCCTAGCATTTGGGAGGCTGAGACCAGAGGACCCAGGACCCAGGTTCGCGGCCAGCCTCAGCTACCTAGTGAGGCACTCTGCAACTTAGTGAGACCCTGTTTCCAAATAAAGAAAAAATAGGGTTGGTGGTATAGCTCGGAGGTAGAATGCCCGAGTTCAATCCCCAGTACCGCAACAAACAAACAAACAAAAAAACACAACACTAGAACTGTTTTTGCAAACAAAATTTCACTAAGAACTTGGATGTATATGAGAGAAAAACAAAGATATTCTAGTTAGAGCTGGTTAAAGCACTATGGTGCACATGCAAGTTTCAGGTATTCCTCTCAGGCTGAGTCGTTATGGTAGAGCCCTCTTCAAAACATCTTTATGAACGACTTTCTTGACTGTACACCTGAATTTACTTAAATACCATATGTAAGAATATTAGTAAAGTGAAACACACTAAAATACAAATAAGAGGGTTATATAAAGACAAAATAAAAATGTCTGAAGTGTAATGGCTCCATATTAATAGCATTTTAAGGCCAAATACATACTTAGGGCATAGTATAAATAACAGTTGTTATATAGCCATATTTAAAATTATTCTTTTAATAACTCTGAACTTTTGGGAGTGGCAACTTCTTGTCAGAGCTATTGGCTCATTGTTTCTGCTTTGTAACACACCTTAGAGATAGCTAACACTATATGTCGGTCTATTATCTTCATTTATTATTGTTTCCAATTCTTTTTTTTTTTTTGCGGTACTGGGGATTGAACTCAGGGGCTTTCTACCTTCAAGCTATACCCCCAGCCCTATTTTTTTATTCTTTATTTTGAAACCGAGTCTCACTAAGTTGCGGAGTGCCTCACTAGGTAGCTGAGGCTGGCCGCGAACCTGGATCCTTTGGTCTCAGCCTCCCAAATGCTGGGATTACAAGCGTGCGCCACCACGCCCGGCTTATTATTTCCAATTCTCTGTAAGGTATTTGTCTATTTTATTAGGATTAGGATTATTGGGTTACGATAATTCATAACAGTACAAGACACTTCTCATAGAAATGATACTCTTTCCTCAGAACATCAAGTCTATTTTTTACATGACTTATTAAGCATTGCTAATTAAACATTAATAAAACTCACTACCTTCTTTTGATAAAATATAGAAACAAATGTTTTTCTCAAACCCTAATGCTTCATATTGTGGTCTCCATTTTGGAGATCACTAGTATTCCAAAATCTCCATGCAGACATCCAAGGCCCTTTCCATTTTGGCTCTAACTCATTTATTTTCTCTCTCTCCTTTTTTTTTTTTTTTTTGGTACTGGGGATTTAATCCAGAGGCAGTCTACCTCCGAGCTACACCCCCAGCCTGATTTTATATCTTATTTGGAAATAGGGTCTAAGTTGTTGACAGCCTCAATAAATTGCCAAGGCTTGTTTTGAACCTGTGATCCTCCTGTCTCAGCCTCCCAAGTACTGAGATTAAAAGTGAGTGCCAGAAGCCGGGCGTGGTGGCGCACGCTTGTAATCCCAGCATTCGGGAGGCTGAGACTGGAGGATCCGTGTTCGCGGCCAGCCTCAGCTACCTAGTGAGGCACTCCGCAACTTAGTGAGACTTGGTTTCAAAATAAAGAATAAAAAATAGGGCTGGGGGTATAGCTCGAAGGTAGAATGCCCCTGAGTTCAATCCCCAGTTCTGCAAAAACAAACAAAAAAAAAACCAAAAAAAAAGTGAGTGCCACCACACCTGGCTCGAATCCGTCTTCTAAGAGAAGGTCCAGGTAAATAGTACAATCTGAATTAGGGTGACTGAGCATACCTTTTTTTTTTTTTTTTTTTTTGCGGTACTGGGGATTGAACTCAGGGGCATTCTACCTCCGAGCTAAACCCCCAGCCCTATTTTTTATTCTTTATTTTGAGACCGAGTCTCACTAAGTTGCGAAGTGCCTCACTAGGTAGCTGAGGCTGGCCGCGAACCCGGATCCTCCAGTCTCAGCCTCCCAAATGCTGGGATTACAAGCATGCGCCACCACGCCCGGCTCGAGCATACCTTTTTATAATCATTTTCTTTTGTTCTTTCCTTCCCATTCTTAACTTGAATTCTTGTCCTTGATTAGTCAAAATCCCAGAAACTACGTGGAATTTATTTATTTATTCTTGTTTGGCACTGGGGATTCTACCTCCTAGTTACACCCGTGGCCCTTTTTTTATTTTTAATTTTGAAATAGGGTTCAGATAAGTTGCTGAGGGTCTTGCTAAATTGCTGAGGCTGGCCTGTGATCCTCTAGTCTTTGCCTCACAAGTACTGGGATTACAGCCCAGCTCTACTAAACCCAGCTTCAGAGTCTTTTAAAAATGCAAAAAGAAATGACCCTGGAAAATGGTTAAAAATACAGATTTCCATGCCTGTCCCCTGGGGAAATGTCTGTAGTGAGGCTCAAGAACCATTTTTTGTGGTATGGAGATTGAACCTAAGGGCATACTACCTCTAAGGTATACTCCACAGTTCTATTTTATTTATTATTTTGAAACAGGGTCTTGCTAAGTTGCTGAGGCTGGCTTCCAACCTGTGATCCTCCTGCTTCAGCCTCCCAAGTGTTCGGATTACCTACATGCACTACCATGCCCAGATGAGAATCCTTATTTTTAATAAGGATCCTAGGTAATTCCTTTGATAAATCAAGTTTGAGAAATGATCTAATTATGTCTAGTTAGTTAAAAAGGGGCAGCAAAGTGGCATGAAAGCAGGACCTTCTAGCTCTATGCATCTATTCTAAATTGGTAACAAATCCCATCCTATCCTTACCACTCCCACTTCTTAAATAATAAAATACTAAGAAGCATTGCTTAGAACTGTTTATTCCAACCATCAGAGTAAAAGTTCCTAGGAGGGAGAGCACAGAAATGGCACAAGAATGAAAATGAATGAAACAAAAAATGTCAAATGGCAAGGTCTTCCACAAATCCAGAAGGCCTAGACATAGCCAAGCTCCTTTTTTCACAGCAAAGTCTGTTTTCAACCACTGTGCTTTGTTATTACAAATGCTCATTGTTTACTCACTTTGGGACATTATTATCGTCTTATTATAAACTAAAACGTTTCCTGTACTATTTAATCATTACTGTGTCTTTATGGAAATCTAATTCTAAATGAGTTTGCAGGGAGAACAGTGAAAAAAGTGATTCTGTCTAAACCCAGGATAGGAATAAGACATGGGATGGGGAAGCGTGACAATTTAGCTGTTATAAAATTATGTTGTCATACTATAGCTTTATATAAGAAATAAATGTTTTCAGTCATACGTTAAAAATACATTCTACAGTTGAATTATCTAAATCATGGGTTCTTGACCCAGGATCTAAACGGCACCATAAACTTGTACTTAAAATGTAGTACCTATTACCCTTTTTGGGTCTAAGAAGTCAATAAATCATCTGTTTCAGTTTTTCCTCAGAGTACTGATCTATTTCATTAATATGAATAAACTTCACAGTCACAAAACATTTGAGATTCTATTACTTGCCAGACTAATCCCAACTAACTACTCTGACAAAACAGTACAGAGCTGAAGTTTTCCAAAAAGGGTAAAGGATTACCTAACTCAGTCTCTCTCTTTCTCTCTCTCTCTACACACACACACACACACACACACTCACTCGCTCCCTTCCTCCCTCTCCCTCCCCCCCCATATATACGGAATTGAAATGTCTATCTCCATTTGCAGATTCAAAATTAGTTTAAAAATCTGAAAATGAGTAACATGAACCAAACAGAGCATCTAACTCTCTAGTATTTACTTTCTTTAATTTAGATTTTTTCTGAGATGAACTTAAAAAATATAGTACAGCACAATGTATAGTCTGAGACATGATGAAATTGCTTCCAAATAGTAATACCTTATATTTCTAAACATTTGTGATGTATTTTAACACAATGGGAGTTAAGTCTGGATTAGAATTAGGACCTGAGCACTACTCACAGCTTCAATATTCACTATTTCTGTGGCCTTCAACAAATAATCTCTTTGATATCTTTTCCTCATTGGAAAAGGAGACAATATGGCCTACATCAGAAATATAAGATTATTATAAATACAATGCTCTTATTGAGCTTATGCTTTAACTTGTATCTAATCAATGTAATTAGATACAAGTTAATGTATTTTTCATACATTAACTCACAAATATCATATGATAGGTAGCAGCTCCACAAAAGACGAGGTTCTGAAATTTTCTCAAAATTGTTTAGCTAGAAATTAAAGGAACTAAAAAATAAAAGTCTGTTCAAGTCTAAATTCCTATTTCTTCTATGATGCCATACATGAATGTGAGCCAATTATAAACACAGTTTCTAACATCTTGTTTCCTGACCTTCTCCGCAGCATTATTGAGCATTTGTCTAGCCCCCTAAATAAGAAAGACCTGTCCCCATCCAATTCTCAAAGATTTCTCTTTGGTTCTGTCCTAATCACTACCTAGAATGCCCCTGTACCCATCACTGCTCAATCTTTCCAACTTACTCACTTGCTATTCTTGCACCTGAGTTACAAAGTAAATGTAGGTAAGAGTCTCCTCATTAAATGCAGTATTCAAAATTATACAAATCTGTCTTACATACTCACTAGTCCATTCCTCATGATAACTCTCAAGTTCAACCCCTTCACATCCTAAATTTTATTAGACTAGTTTAATTAAGACACAATAAGATATCACTTTCATCTCTACCTATCTTCATTTCAGCTATATTCTTATAATGAAAACCTAGAACACCCCTTCCCCACTTTTTTGCTGGTGCTGGGGATTGAACCCAGGGGCATTCTACTTCCAAGCCACACCCTCAACCCTATTTAATTTTTATTTGGAAACAAGGTCTCCCTAAGTTACTGAGAGACTTGCTAAGTTGCTGAGGCTGTCTCCAAACATGTGATCCTCCTATCTCAGTCTCCAAAGTACTGGGATTAGAGGTGTGTGCCACCACATCTAGCTGAATATTTTTAATCTTAATCTTGTAGGATAGGATAGGAAAAACCATTTGCTGACTACAGGCCCCTCCTTCCTTACTGAAATTGTTCTCTACTAGGATGAAAAACAACACATTTTCCTGATTCTTGAGTCTTTTCAACTACTTATTCTTCCTCTTATTTGGCTGTTACTTCTTCACAATTACTAAGGCCTAATCCACCAGCATGCCCTGTCAAGCTGACCCTCAAAATACATCTCAAATTCATCCACCTCTGTCAATATCACCCTAATCCTAATCCAATCCAATCCAACTACTATTGTTTGCTGCTACCATAAAGTAATCTCTCAACTAGTCTCTTACTCCAATTCCTACAACTAGCCTCTCTCCAATTCCACAGACTGATCCTATTAAGTATTTCAGATCATGTCATTCCCCTGCTAAAAACTCTTCAAAAGCTTCCAAACTGCATTCAGAAAATCCAAACTAGAGCTGGCAAGGTAGTGTGCATGTCTATAATCCCTGCTACTCAAAAGGCTGAGAGGCAGGAGGATCACTAGCTCAAAGCTTACCCAGGCAACATGGCAAGATGGCAAGACTCTGCATAAAAATCTGAAAGGAATTTTTTTTTTAAATAATAAAGGGCTGAATATGTAGGTCAGTGGCAGAGCACTTGCCTAGCATGTGTAAGGCCCCTGGTCAATTCTCAGTATGGCCACATAAAAAAAAAAAAAAAAAAAAAAAAAAAAAAAAGCTGGGTGTGGTGGCACACTCATGTAATCCCAGCATTCAGGAGGCTGAGATCAGAGGATCTGGGTTTGCTGCCAGCCTCAGCTAGCTAGTGAGGCACTCTACAACTTAGTGAGACCCGGTTTCAAAATAAAGAATAAAAAATAGGGCTGAGGGTATAGCTCGGAGGTAGAATGCCCTTGAGTACAGGGAGGGGGATGAGGGGAGAAAAAAAAAGAAAGAAAAAAAATCCAAACTATAGATAATGATCAGCCAATAAGCAATACTCAACCAGTTACTACTGGATGAATGAATAAATGTAGATATTTCAACAAGGCTCAGTCTTAGGGTGATTTTTTTTTTCCTGGTACTGGGAATGAATCCAGTGGCTGGGGCTTTATCACTGAGATACACTGAGACAAAACTAAATTTACTTAAATGTCAACCCTAAAGTATCCTAGGTAGCCAGGTGTGGTGGCCAAGCCTGTAATTCCAGTTCTTGGGAGGCTGAGACAGGAGGATTGCAGGTTTGTTCTATGTTGCCCAGGCTGGCCTCCAACTCATGATCCTTCTGCCTCAGTGTCCAGAGTCACTGGGATTACAATTACAAGTGTGTGTCACTGTACCCCACAACTCTATTTTTTCCTTGCTTTATATCTATTCTCTCAAAGGCCCCTCCCTTGTGGTAACTCGGGATTGAACCCAGGGGCATTCTACCTCTGAGCTACATCTCCAGCCCTTTTTACTATTTGGAAACAGGGTCTCACTAAGTTGCTGAGGTTGGCTTTGGACCTGTGATCCTCCTGTCACAGCCTCCCAACTACCAGGATTACAATTTTGCGCCATCATGACCGGTTAAAGGTCCCCTCTTGGATTTAAAAATTCATGTGATTATTTTTATATTAGGACTTCCTTTCCCAACATCTTACCACTAATACCAGATGTTCATTACAAATAAGACGTTTCCATTTATTTTACCACCACTTCAAAGCTTAAATGAAAAACCAGCAAGGCACAGGATAGTATACAGTATGCTACCATTTATGCCAATAAAAGGAAAAATATGTATATGATTTGTGGGCACTTCTGTTTATATTCAGGATCCTCTAGGAAGATATATAAGATACTGTGGGTGGCCTTTTTATTTTTTATGGTACTAGAGATTGAGCCCAGGGGTGTTCTGATTCCAAGCTATACTACCAGTCCTACTCTGTTTTTAAACAGGGTCTAAGTTGCTGAGGGCCTCACTAAGTTGCTGAGTCTAGTTTTGAGTCTGCAATCCCCTGTCTCAGCCTCCCAAATACTGAGATTAGAGGAGTGGGCCATCATACCTGACTTTGTGTGTTTTTAACTTATGTCAAGGAATTATTTTATAAATAAGCATCTACCATTATGTAATTTTTTTCAGTAACAACAACAGATAAGCTGGGCGTGTGGCGCACCCCTGTAATCCTAGTACTTGGGAAGCTGAGACTGGAGGATCCAGGTTCTCGGCCAGCCTCAGCTACTTAGTGAGGCCCTTTTTCAAAAATAAAGAATAAAAAATAGGACTGGGGGTGTAGCTCGGAGGTAGAGTGCCCCTGAGTTCAATCCCCAGTACTGTAAAACAAAAACAAAAACAAAAAACAACAGATAAAATATCAAATGTACAACACGAGAAGAACCCGTATAACTCAACTTGTAGGGAATTGCTTATGATTTAGTCCCATTTAAGAAACAAATTTCCTGATAATAATCTTCTATTCATGCAGATAAGAGGGAAAAAAAAAAATAACAAGGTATCAGTATTTCTCCACAAGCCAAGGAAACAAACATTAAAAAAAAACCTAAGTGACTATTTAGTAAATTCAGTGCAAAGCTGCCCGGTTGACTTAAAAATGAAATTTACTTAAATGTCTACCTTAAAGTGTGTAAGGTATCCAGGCGTGGTAGCACATGCCTGTAATCAGTTCTTGGGAGGCTGAGATAGGAGCCAGTCTCAGCATCTTAGCGAGGTCTTCCACAATAAAAAGCAAAACAGGGCTGGGGTTGTAGCTTGGAGGTGGAATGTCCCTGAGTTGAATCCCTAGTATCCCATCTGCTGCCAAAAGAGTCTAAGGTATGGGAAACATCATCATGTGTTCAATATATTCTTCACTAAAAACAATATTTGGCATTTTCTAAATAGAGGAAGAAGCTATTAATTGAACATTAAACATTTTAAAAATATTTTGCAGAAATGATATAATCTGTACTACACATATGAAAGTTGTTTAAGAGTAAAACTTGGTATTTGTTTCTGGACATCCAAAATTTCATAGACCTAGGAGAAAGTAGGCTTGATATTGTGAATATAATCCTAAAATAATTTTTCTTTCAATAATCTCTGCTATATTGACTTTACATAACCACACACAAAAAATGAACATAATCCCAATGTCTAATAGGTGTATGTCATGCATCAAAATACAAAATACAGTGCTGATAAATGAATGAAAAATCCAACTTGTAAAATACATGTGAGAATATGATATCAACTGTTTAAAGTTTAAAAACAAACAAAAGACTACATATTACTTATGGATACATACATAAGCAGAAAAGCTATAAAAATATGCACAAAGAGAATATACATCGACTTCAGAATAAAGTTACCTATGGGGAGGACAGAGGATTGAATGGGATGAATAGAAAGGGAGCTTTGGCTCCATCTATAATATTCAACATTACAGAGATATAAAACAAATAGGGCATAATTTTAACCCTGTTAAATCTAGTGGTGTTACAGATACCCATTATATTATTCTCTACTTTTCAATTTTGATGTATTTCATAATAAAAATGAAAGCATTCACAGAATGAAGAAAGCTGAATGACTACTAATATCTTCAGATTAAAAATTAGAGATGTTAGCTGGGTGTGGTGGCGCATGCTTGTAATCCCAGTACATGGGAGGCTGCAACTGGAGGATCCAGGTTTGCGGCCAGCCTCAGGTGCTTAGTGAGGCCCTCCGCAACTTAGTGAGATCCTGTTTCAAAATAAAGAATAAAAAATATGGCTGAGGGTATAGCTCGGAGGTAGAACGCCCCTGAGTTCAATCCCCAGTACCGCAAAAAAAAGAAAATTAGGGATGTTAAAACATAACAAGAGCTTTTCTTCCCAAAATAAGGCAATAAATATTAGCAAGATGTTACATAATTGGCAATATACATGTTTGTAGAGTATACATTATTATATTAAAGATATTCAACAATTAAAGAACAGGACTTATATGCTTCTACTTCAAAAACTTTCACACTACTAATAGGATTCTCTTGCAAAGTATCCCTTTGAATTGTCTCTGATGCCATTTTCTTCAAATGTGATTCAGAATAAAAGATTTAGTGCACAGGCTGTAGAAGAGACCTGTTTGTTAGACTTAATGAATATACTGTACTCTAACATAAACTAACTGTGATTCAAGTTGAAGATAATAAGTTACTGGCAGTATAGAAACTTTTACTTTTCAGTATGAAACTTTTAACCTGGAAGGGAAACACACATGGTTTCTAACTTTGTTTAGCAAACATTTTTTCCTTGTCAGAAAAGCACTCCCATCTTTTTCATATTAAAACTTCCTTGATCACAGATCAAGTCTTTCACATTAAAGCTAAGTAACTACTTGCCTGTTGTTTCTGATAGGCAGTGCTTGGATTTATCTTCGATTCCAAGAGTAACGATCCTAAAAGGTTAAAAAAAAAAAATCTCGAATGACAAAACTGTTAATAAAAAATGAGAATACACATTAAAAACTTTTTTTTGTGTGGTACTAGGGAATGAACCCAGGGGCACTCTACTTCTGAGCTACAACCCCAGCCCCATTTTTGAAACAGGGTCTCACTAAGTTGCGGAGGGCCTCACTAAGTAGCTGAGGCTGGCCTCAAACCCGGATTCTCCGGTCTCAGCCTCCCAAGTACTGGGATTACAAGTGTGTGCCACCACGCCCAGTCATTAAAAACTTTTCATGTCTCTTCACCTTGAATATCTGAAGTAATACAATGAATTTAATTCACATTTTCTCCCCGGATCCAGGGTTCAAACTTAAATTATTTCACCTTAGACAGGTGCAGTAGTGCACACCTATCATCTCAGTACTTAGGAGGCTGAGACAGTATAATCACAGGTTTGAGTACAGGCTCAGTAATTTAGCAAGACCCTCAGCAACTCAATGAGACCCTGTTTCAAAACAAAATTTAAAAAGGGATGAAGGTGCCGGGCGTGGTGGCGCACACTTGTAATCCCAGCATTGGGAGGCTGAGACCGGAGGATCTGGGTTCGCCGCCAGCCTCAGCTACCTAGTGAGGCACTCCGCAACTTAGTGAGACTCGGTTTCAAAATAAAGAGTAAAAAATAGGGCTGGGGGTATAGCTCGAAGGTAGAACGCCTCTGAGTTCAATCCCCAGTACCGCAAAAAAAAAAAAAAAAAAAAAAAAAAAAAA
>PVLC010015895.1:0-36429 GCA_004027655.1 Graphiurus murinus
GGGTTCCCACTTCTCCACACCCTCGCCAGCAGGTGTTGTTGTTCGTGTTTTTTATGATTGCCATTCTGACTGGAGTTAGGTGAAATCTTAGGGTAGTTTTGATTTGCATCTCCCTGATTGCCAATGATGTGGAACATTTCCTCATACATTTATTGGCCATTTGTATTTCTTCTTTTGTGAAGTGTCTATTTAGGTCCTTCGCCCATTTTTTGATTGGGTTATTTGCTCTCTTAGTTGTGATTTTCTTGAGTTCTTTGTATATCCTAGTTATTAAACCTCTGTCTGAAGTGTAACTGGCAAAAATTTTCTCCCACTCTGTAGGTTCTCTGTTGAGGTTCTTGATAGTTTCCTTTGCTTTGCAGAAGCTCTTCAGTTTCATGCAATTCCATGCATTGATCTTCCTTTGAGCTGCTTGTGCTTTTGGGGTCCTGTTGAGAAAGTTTTTACTGTGGAGATACTATGCAGCACTATTTCTTAGCAACTTTCCACTCCCCTTTGCTCCTCTTAAAGAAGCTTGCTTTGTTATTTACCTTCCTCTCAGGACAGTACCTGCTCTGTGGGCATTCCCGTTCACCTCAGCCTGTTCCCCACAATGTGAAAAGGGGGTGACAACCCTCACCTTCCCTGCCATGCACACTTTCCTGATGATGTCAAGATGGTGGGCATAGACTCTACCTCCCCTACCTTCCCACTGGCACCGGGGGTGGAGGGGAAGTGGGAGGCCCCAGAGGGAGGAGCAGGGCTCCCTTTGTAAATAGGGAGCAAAAAGCTTCCATTTCTACCTTCCTCTGCCCTTACCCTGCTTTGGGCCTGAATTAGATAGGATGAGCAGCTTCCTTAGGGAAGGAAGGGTCTTTGTGAGGAGGGGGGCTTACTCAGGGTCTTCCCTTCCACTTTCCAGTTCTGCAGTAGATAGCTTCTGCTGTGAAAGATGTTCCTGGGTGTAACTTTTTTTTTTTTTTTGTCTTTCTCCCATTTGGTGCTGTTTCTAAATTGGAAGGTTTTATGATTCCTCTGTTGCTCGTCTCCCCCTTACCTTAGTTTTCCAGGGCTGCATTAACCAAGTACCACAAGCCAGGTGGCTTCAAGCAACACAAATTTTATCTTGTCTTGGAGGCTGGAAGTCCGCAGGCAGAGGGTCGAAGGTCGCACCCCTCTGGAACCCACAGAGCAGAACCCCCTTCTTACCTCCAGCAGTCTTGATGTCACCTGGCTCAGAGATGTACCACTCTGTCCGCTGCCTCTGTTTGTTGTCCTGGGGCCGTGACCGTCCCTCTGTGGGCGTCTCTTCTGTTTTTAAGGACTCCTGTCATGTTGGATGAAGGGATGACCTCATCTTAAGTAATTACATCTTCAGCGACCCTATTTCTAAATAAGGCTGCATTCTAAGGTATGGGGGTGGTTATTTAGCATATCTTTTTTGTGGGGGGATGCAACTCAACCCATAACCTCCTGCCCCAAACAGTTTGATACCCATTCACAGGACAGCTCGTTCTGCAGGCAGCACATGACACCCCGACAAGGCACAGCTCTGACTACAGGGCTCTGAGCTGTGCACTGTCTCTAATGAACGCGGTGTGACGCCCCTGGGGACAGGTGCAAGAGCCATGCAGCACTGCTGAGGCAGCCCAGGGTGTGATTTGCAACATTCCTGCATGCATGCGCCGTTGCCTATTGCACTTAAGTCAACTAAGCCTGAAACCCGGGAGCTTAGATGGTACCGGTGGGAAGTAACAAAAGTCTTTCCCATTTTATTTGAAGCAATTGTTTTTTTATCAGAAGTACTGAGGTGGGAATTTGAGCAGATGTGTCCACTGTCCCATTCTGCAAGGTGGACCAAGTGCAGGGTACCTTCTGGGTGGTGACGACAACTGGTAGTTCCTGGAGGAGCCGCCAGCATTTGTTTATAATATGGGGTTGTGGCCCCTGTGGTTTAGGAAGCGCCTCCCCCACCCTCCCACAGCCAGTAATTGACATCACCAGAGCAGAAGAAACGTGGAGTTTCCGCAGATATGACTCACACCATAGGAACGAAGCTGGGAGACCCTGAATTTCATTCTAGTTTTGCCCCAGCATTGCCAACTGAACTTAACATACATTTTTATTTATATTTTGCTCTTTTTAATGGGATCTGGGCTTTCTCATCTCTGTGAAAATAGGGAAATTTGCTGCATCACGATGTCTGCAAGGCAATTAATAGGTGCTGTATGCAATCAGCTGGCAGACCTCAAGTAAGTCTCACGGGGTGATGGTGAGGACAGCCTCTCTCTACCTTCAGCTCTGTGGGATCAGGGGATGTTTGGCTGGGATGGAGGGACTTGATAAGAACCAGGCCTGTGATGGAGCTGCTGGTCTTGTCCTCAGGGCCTGAGAAGAGCTTTAGGCTTGCCCGTATGAGCCTGTATGAGTGGAAGTCAGCCTGCTGGTAGAATTGAGGATAGCTGGGGTTATGAGCATAGTTTAGGGTAACAGGTTGCTATGGGAAATTTAAATATTTCGGAATGAGGCTGGATCTCAGGGACAGACTCCTTTATCAAGGGTTCAGCTGAGAGGATCCAGGTGGCTTGGAGGCAGAGGAGAGGCTAGCAGGGGTCAAGCTTCAGCCTTAAGAGACCTGAGAAGCCAAGAAAGGAGTCCAGTGCTGAGGAGCCCTGGACAGCAGTTGGTAGAGCCCCAGTGAGATGCCGGAGGGCTCTCCCCAAGTGACCTACATGTCTCTGCCAGGGTGAGGGCAGACTCTTGAACCTGGGGCTGCCTGGGTGTGCACTGCTGGAGAGGGGCTTCCAAGTGTGTTTTCAACTGGTGTTTTGCCTGTCTCTGCCCCTGGCAGGAATAGCTGGGCTCATTGATTTCCATAGATTCACTAGGAGAGAAGGTCCACAAATCAAGCTAAGCCCTTCCCTACTACCCCAGCATTGACTGAAGATGGGTTTCCCCCCACCCCTCTTGCTGTTGTTGTTTTAATTGTCTGATTATTTATAGTCACAGGGCAAAGGCATCAGTTTGGAAAATGCTCTTGAATGTAGGTGTTTATACACTTCCATGACAAATCTACTCTAAGTGACTATTGATTAACAAGGCTCAGGCTGAAAGGTGTTCTGTGATAATCCAGAGGTGGAATGAACAAAGGACCACAGTCGCACTTTGGTGGCTGCCCAGACCCTGGAAGACATGGCTCAGGTGAGAGATTATTTGCTACTTTTGGGCCCTGAATGATCCGAATGCGGCCATGAAACAGAAGGGCCAGACATTTAAAAGAAGTGCTATTGGGTTAGGAGAAACATTGCAGCGATAAAAATCTGTGAGAGACATTCTCTTACCTGCTGCCACTTGCGGAGAAGATGCCATTTTTGTGACAATTGAAAACTTGCTCCATCTTCCAGGATTCAAACCAGAGCGTTCTGAGGCCTTCACTGTTCAAAAGCAAGTCCCAGGAAACATATTTGATAGCTTCTAGTATAAAATAGTTTCACTGTAAAAAGAAAATCATGTGGATTCAGCGGGTGATTGATCTGGAACAGACATTGGGATGAGCCATTTGATGACCTGGGTTTTTGTGATGACTTTATTTTGAACAAACCATTTGTTTTTTTCGGAGTCTCAGTTTTATCAGTTGCAGAACAAAAAAAAAAAAAAAAAAAAGAAAGAAAGGAAAAAAAAACGGTATTTTTTTCTATACTCTGTGCTTCTTAGACAGTTGGTGATAATCATGACAATATGTGAAAAGTGGCATCTGTGTGTTAGATTTTTGTCACTGTGATCAAACAAAATACCTGACAGAAACAACTTAGAGAAAGAAAGGCTTGTTTTGGCTCATGTTTCAGAGGGTCAGTCCATGGTGGGCTGACTCCAAGCCAGAAAAATCATGGAGGGAAGGTGTGGCAGAGGGCAGCTACTCAGCTCATGGCAGCTGCAAAGTGGAGAGAGAGAGAGAGAGAGAGAGAGAGAGAGAGAGACAGACAGACAGACAGACAGACACACGGAAGAAGGGAAGGGAAGGGAAGGGACCAGGGACAGGTGTAATCCAAGACTTCCACCCCGCCCCAGTGACTCATGTCTTCCAGCCAAATATCTACCTACAGTTACTACCCAGTAGTCCACATTATTAGTCAAAATTCATCAAGTGAATGAATCCCCTGGTGAGGTTGCAGGCCTCACAGTCCAGTCAGTTCATCTATGAGCATTGATGCATTGCTTGCATATGGTTTCTTTTGGGGGTGGGGGAAGGTACATTCCACATCCAAACCCGCCACAGTATTTTACTACCAATAAGTAGGAACTTACAGCACAAACGTGAAAAGTTAGATTCTCTCTCCTTTATGTCTGTTCTCTTGCATCTGTTTTAATTATAGTCACTCCTGAGTTTTGATTGAAAAATGCTGGTTTCTCCTTGTTTTACTACTTAATTAATCTAAAATGTCGTCCTGAGCAATGGCACAGTTTCTAGATGAGGATAGTTAGGAGAGGAAGGATTGTGCATAAGGGTGTTTGTAAATAATGCTTAGGTGACACTCTGGCCATAATTATGGCTATTTGAAGATGGGTTTTATAGCAAGTCCTCAATTTTCCTGTCACTTTTTTTTTTTTCCTGGGCTCTTCCACTTAAGCAAGCACATTTGTCACATGGAGCTATTCGTTCAGGGAACTAAATCCCAAGAGAAGTCAGCAGCTCTGTGAATCCACTTGGCATTTCCTGTAGCTAACTTTGCAGATCCTCAAGGGTACCGAGATTGTGCTACTCTTTTAGCCATGTCTTGGAGCCAGTAAGGACATCTTCAGGAGGAAGATGAAGCAAGTCTATTAAACACTCCAGTCCCCAATTCCAAGGAATGGCCAGATCAGGGTGGCCTGGCAGGCAGGGGTCCTAGCTGAGACTCTGCATCCCAGGCTGCTTCCAACCCCACCGTCCCCTCTTGGCTTATCTTTGGGAGGCTCTGAGCACTGCAGGCAGCTTGCATGAACAGTCTTCTCCTGCAGACAAGACACACAGAGGTCTAGGAGTAGACTCTCGGGATACCAGGCTTTGCACTCACCCACGAGAGGTCCCGTTGTCTGTTTCACCCTGCTGTTTTCTACGTCATGTGTGTTCTCCAGCATTTAGTTTTTATATGTCTTGAATGCTGGCTTCGATGTTGTCCCTTTACCCGTGACTCAATTAGAATCTAATTTCAGATCACAATCAGCCAGGGAATTTTGTTAATGGATCTTCTGGAAGCTTTTAGAGACAGAACTGGAAGAGACCTTGGAAGGTCATTGTGTCCAGCCTCTCACCTTATGGATGTGAACTGGGGCACCCAGAGAAGTTGAGTGACTGGTCCGGGGGTTGCACAGGGAGTTAGTGGCAGAGCCAGGACTAGAACCTGGAGTGCTCTTAATACCTGCATGTAGGGAAACATGGAGTGATCATACTCAGGGTTGGAATGAGGCATACTTAGCAGATATTCTCTCTCTTAGACTAGCCAGATTATTTTTGAGGCTATGATATTGCCATAATAATGAATTGCAAGGTTTAGAAACATCCCAATTATATTACATTTTCTAGGTTTGACTCCTGGTAAGCCAGAATTTCCCACGAGGCCACCCTTATAAAAAGCTTTGCCAGGCGCATTGGGTTACTTCTCTGCTTTAATGACCACAACGTCTCTTTCTCAAATGCCAGAGAATCTTGCTGCTCTCAGAATCATTCTACACACTGATTATAATTGTACATGGGGAGCCAGGTTTGGTGGCATATGCCTATAGTCCCAGTACTTGGGAGGCTGAAACAGGAGAATTGCAGGTTCAAGGCCAGCTTCAGCAATTGAGCAAGGCCATCAGGAACTTAGTGAGA
The DNA here is from genome assembly GCA_004027655.1 of Graphiurus murinus. Taxonomy (NCBI): domain Eukaryota; kingdom Metazoa; phylum Chordata; class Mammalia; order Rodentia; family Gliridae; genus Graphiurus; species Graphiurus murinus. Next base: position 5,831 of record PVLC010015895.1, read on the forward strand.
CCCTGCTTCAGAGTTAAAAAAAAAAATAGGGCTGGGGTATAGCTCAGAGGCAGAATGCCCCTGGGTTCATTCCCCAGTTACCCCCCCCCCCCCACATACCTATACAGTGGTGGCTTCAGAACGTGAATTTGGCATGAACACAGACTACACAATACACTCTAGCTGCTTTCCTTCTTCCCACCACCATTAGCTTACTTAAAATATAATCTGGATTCATTCATCTGTTGGCAGATACCTAGGCTGGTTCCATAATTTGGCTATTGTAAATTGTGCTGCTATGAACATGGATATGCAAGTATGATTATAATATTCTGATTCCATTTCCTTTGGGAAAATGCCCAGGAGCGCTGTCGCTGGGTTGCATGGTAGTTTCATTTCCAGTCTTCGGAGGAGCCCCCACCCCGATCCCCATAGCAGCTGTACTGGTTTGCAGGGTTCCTCTTTCCCCACAACCTTGCCAGCGTTTATTATTTTTTGTGTTCTTTTTTTTTTTTTTTTTTTTTTTTTTTTTTTTTTTTTTTTTTTTTTTTTTGTGGTACTGGGGATTGAACTCAGGGGCATTCTACCTCCGAGCTATACCCCCAGCCCTATTTTTTATTCTTTATTTTGAAACCGGGTCTCACTAAGATGGGGCGTGCCTCACTAGGTAGCTGAGGCTGGCCTCGAACCCGGATCCTCTGGTCTCAGCCTCCCGAATGCTGGGATTACAAGCGTGCGCCACCACGCCCGGCTTATTTTTTGTGTTCTTGACTGCCATTCTTACTGGAGTTAGATGGAATCTTAGTGCAGTTTTAATTTGCATTTCTCTGAATGCTAAAGATGGTGAGCATTTCTTCGTATATTTGCTGACCATTTGTTTTTCTTCTTTTGAAAAGACTCTGTTTGCTGAGTGTGGTGACGCATGCCTGTAATCCCAGTACTTGGGAGGCTGATACAGGAGGATCCAGGTTCTTGGCCAGCCTCAGCTACTTAGTGAAGCCCTCCACAACCTAGTGAGACCCTGTTTCAAAATAAAGAATAAAAAAATAGGACTGGGGATGTAGCTTAGAGGTAGAATGCTGCTGGGTTCAATCCCCAGTACCACAAAAAAAAAAAATATTCTGTTCAGTTCCGTTGCTCATTGTTTTGGTTGGATGATTATGATGATGATGACTTTAGTATTAAGCTTTTTAAACTCTTTGTATATTCTGTGGATATGAGACCAAAAGCCATATGCATGAATTGTCTGACACTCTATTCCCCAACATGATATAAAATTTCAATGCACCAAATAATAAAAATTAATAAAGAAAATAATACAAAACATAATCCGGCCATTGGAATTCTTCTGCATGCCTGTAATATGCCCTGTTTGCCCTTATTTTACAGTTCCGGAGACAGAGTCGATGAGTTCTCTGTAGTCCAGGAAACCTGTGCAACCTGCTGCATTCTGAGGCGGCGTTGATTTCCCCCGCTATTTTCACATCAGATTGAACACAGACATAGGCAACAGATAAGCTTGCAGTGAGATCTGTGCGGCTTGTTTACTCCCTCTCATTGTTAAAGTGACTATGATTCAGCACTGGTTTCCTTTCCCCCCCGATGGACTGGGGAGAGGAGAGAGATGAAATCCCAAGTTACCAGTGGAAGTGTAGCCATCATAGTAGGATATCCTTTGTGTAGAAAACCTTACTCCTAATTACTTCCTAATTACTCCAGCTAAAATAATACCCCAGTCTAGTATATGACCTGCACATTTCTAAACGCTACCTCGAGCAGGGCGTGGTGGTGCACACCTGTCATCCCAGTACTTGCAAGGCTAAGATAGGAGGATTGCAGGTTGGAGGCCAGCCTCAACAACTTAGCGAGGCTCTCAGTAACTTAGCAAGACCCCGATTCCAAACAAGAAATAAAATAGAGTTGGAAGTGTGGCTCAGAGGCAGAATACCGCTGGATTCAATCCCCGGTATCACAAAAATACAATACAATGCAATAAAAATGCCACCTCATCCCTCTCTAGTTCTCAGTTGAGAAGAAGAAACAATGAAAAATTGCCAAGGGGAGGGTTTCCTGTGAAATTCTAAGTAGATTGTGTTAAGGCTGGAAGATGTGGATGTGACCTGCTATGCATTTTCCCTTGAGAGTTTTGCTGTGCATGTGTATGTGTTAGCAAGTTTGGACTTTTATGTATTCTCAAAGCCGAGGGCTTGCTGTTTTCTCCATATATTTTCTTGCAAGACAAATCTCAGGTGGTTGTGACGTGCCAGAGTCTGTACAGTGGCTTGCTGGTTCTGTGGAGATGCAGGCGAGGGGCCTGGCTGGAGGCAGGTGTGCCAGGTGGACCATGGACCTGGTGGCTAGGCATTGGCTGAGGAACAGAGAGAATTACTGAGTCAGAATGGAGACAGTTCTTGTTAGGGGTATGTGTAAAAAGCTTGGGGAAGAAGAAAGTAACACAAATATCAACTTATCTTCGGATGATAACTCAGAATAGCAGAAAGGCACGAGATTAGGTTCGGGTTTGCCCCTGTCCTGGACGTGGGACTTGGGCAAGTCATGCAGCCTCTGAGCTGGAGTTTCCTCAGTTTGCAAATGAGTCCCTTGCACAGGAGGAACGGGCATGTGACAGTGGTGGTGATGTTTGGTTTGCCTTACTCTCTGGTAGGCTGAGTAATGATCCCCAAAGATGCTCCTGTCCTGATCTCTGATATCCATTAATACGTCATTTTGCATGGCAAAAATGACTTTGCAGAAGTGATTAGGCTAAGGATCTTGAAGTGATGAGTTTATCCTATCTTATCCGGTTGGACCTAATGTGGTTGAAAGGGTCTTCCTAAGAGAGAGGGAGGAGAGTCACTCAGTAATCAGAGCTGTGATGACGAAAGCAAGAGGTTGGGGTCACTGGAGGAAGGGCCTTCGAGCCAAGGAATGCAGGTGGCCAGAAGGAGCCAAAAAGGCAAGGGGGCTGGTTGCTCCTTCAGAGCCTCCAGGAAGAGGCTGCAGCTCCGCCCACACCTCGACTTTAGCCTGGGGAGACCAGTCGCAGGCATCTGGCTCTCTGACCTATAAGGTCACAAATTCATGTTGGTTTAAGCTGCTCAGTTTCTTGCAATATGTTATAGCGGCAATAGGAACAAATATGCATATTTGTTCCTACATGTATATGTATATGTATATGTATATATATGTGTATGCTGTGTATGTGGTCCTGATGGTGAACTCAGGGGACTTTTACCTCCTGAACTATACTCCCAGCCTCATTTTATTTTGAAACAGGATCTTGCTAAGCTACTGTGGCTGTGGCCTCGAACCTGTCTCAACCTCCTAAGTGCTGAGATTACAGGCATGCACCATCACCCCCAGCTGAAATGAATGCATTTACCTATTCCATAATTCTTAGAATGGTTAAATGTGACTTTGTGTCTTCTACACTTACACATCACAGATTGCTGTATAGATATTACTACTTTTAAAATCAATATTTTATGTTCATCTAAATCTCTAGGTAAAGGTGGTTAAGTCAAAGAGCAGGAGAATTAAAAAAAAAAAAAGGTTTCTCAATTACGCGGTGAACAGATTGTGTCTGAAAATTCTAAGCCCATGTGATTGAATAATTCTTAGCTGTGAGATGATTCGTGGTCATTAGCACCTGTTATTTAGGGGAGCCGGCAGGTGTGTGCCTTAATATCTGTACCTTTGGGTCTCAACCTCAGCTGGTTGGTGGTGTCACCTGGTGAGCTTTCAAAAGTCCTGATGTCCAGGCTGCACCCCGGACAATTAAATCAGAGTCTCTGAAAGTGGAATCGGAGCCCACGCCGGGGTGTTTTGCAGCTTCAGGTGACAACAGTGCAGCCGAGCTCCAGCCCGATGCTGAGGTGCCGCGACCGGGCAGTGAGACTATCAATCAGTCCTCTCTGGAGACTGACAGGCTGCATGCTCTTTTGAGTTTGGGGGGAAATGTTCAGTCGAGGACTCTGTGTCATCTTTCAGTGATGTACGCAGATCAGTTTCTGAGCCATGGTGCAATTTCAGCAAGGAATGCCCAAGTATTATTAGTTATCCCACACTCCTGAGCAGGCCTAACAAAGCAGTTGGTGTGCCGGAGTGGCAAACACAATGTCCATCAGCAAACACCTCTCCCTTCTCCTTTCCCGGAGGTTTTCTAAAAGCACTGGGGAGGGAGAGAGAAGGAAGGTGGAAAGCTTTCTCCTCAAATGGGTGAGTCTCTTGAGAATTGATAAATATTGCTTTTACTTATGCCCCGTGTCCTCATGTCTCCAAATAATAACAGTGAGATGTCTTCCTTTGGCACCATGGTTTCCAGAGCCCTGGACTTTGAAAATTGCCATCGCTGCCCCCTCCCGTTTCCCTGGGTGTTTGTAGCTGTGATGTGATGTGCCCCTCAGGCTGGCTCTGGGCCGCCTGTCATGAGAACGCCCTGGCCTTTGACAGCAGGTGACGTTATCTGCTTTCTGCATGTCACAGGGAGGAGAGTGTAGATAAAATTGTTTTTATAAATCACAAAGTACTGGGCAGATGTTGCTTTTATGTTTTCAATGGGACCTCTGGGTCATGGCTGGGAAGATGGCAGCCTGAAGAATAAGCTTATATTCATGTGTGGGAACAGATGGAGGGCCTCATTATCTGGAGCTCCAAGGTAGTGAACAAGAAGAGGCACTGGTTCTGGTACCATGTGGCTTCTTACTATTCATTTAACCAGTTGGATTTCATTTTCTCATCTGTAAATGGAAACATGAATGCTTGTCTTTTTAAAGATTGTAGCCAGGCATGGTGGCACGTGCCTGTAAGCCCAGCTACTTGGGAGGCTGAGGCAGAAGGATCATAAATTTGAAGCTAGCTGGGCAATTTAGCAGGACCCTATCTCAAAAAAAAAGTAAAAACATTACACTAGGTAAATTTTATGGTCCAAACAAATAGTCTGGGTTATATTGTTTCAGTTTAAATCTTGGTTCTGAAACTTACTATCTATAAAAATGAGTAAATGCAGGGCCTTCACAGAGGGCTTTTGTGAAGATGAGGTATCCTTGCTGGATACCAAGGCTTGCTCTTGAAGTTGGGGCAGCCCTGGACCTTGGATAAGCGTCTGCTTCGTTTTCCTTCACTCAACATTTACTGGATACATTCACTGGTAGGAACTGCTATAGATACAATGTTTATGCAAACTAGATCCTCTTGTCAAGGACTTCAGTGGTTGAAAGTTTAAAGATCTTGATACAAAGAGGCTGCAGGGAAGGCGGGATGAGGCAAGTAAAGCCTTTCTGTTCCTGATAGGTTGATAATTTAGTAGGCCTTAGATGGTTCATTCCTACCACCCACCATCAGATCAAGAGAAATTTCTTAGAATTTTCTGTATTGAGCCAGGTGCCATGGCACATACCTGTGATTCCAGCTACTCAGGAAGCTGAGATGGAGGATCAGGAGTTCGAGGACAGCCTGGGCAACATAGCAAGACCTCATATCTATGTCTGTCTGTCTGTCTCTGTCATGTCTGCACGCCTCTCTCTCTTTCTCTCTTCTAAAACAATGGATATAGTAGATGGTTTGGGGCCACGCAGAGAAGGGCTTTGGGTGTGTGGCTGATTAACCAGGCAGCATCCTGGGGAGTGACCATGGCTCTCTGATCTGATTGGCAACGTAGTCCATCATGTGTCAAAGCAACAGGGTGACCTGGCATTTGTCTGTATGCTTGGCTGTATGCTGTCAGGATGGTACATGGACCCCACCCAGATGGGGCTTCCTGGGTATCCAGATAGCTCCTGCATGGCCTAAGGGTGAGGTGCTTCCAGTCAGAATGCTGGGAGGAGCCAGGATGAGCCCTTCATCAGATATAGTTCCTGAGATCAAAGACGCAGTTTGGGTAGTAGTATAAAGTAGTATTCAGTATTTTTTTAACCTCCCCAATTTTAGGTAGCATTTACAAACAGATTTACTTTGCTGTCATGAATGTATACCTTTTTTTCATAGAAAAAGGTGCAAATGGACATTTATCTTTGTCTCAAGAGTCTCTCAGCACAAATCTCTTGTGCCCTGATCAAGTATATGTCGTTTGAGTCTCCCTTTTGTTAATTTAGGTTTTATTAGCAATCAGAGCTATTAACCAAATTTAAGGATGATCATAACCATTTGAGTTATTTTTTTAACAAGACCTAGAGATGATCATAACCATTTGAGTTATTTTTTAACAAGACCTAGAGAAGAATTATTTGAAGGATGCATAATTCTAGAAAACGCTGAAAGCAATTTTGTTCTTTTACCAGTTGCACTTAATACCACTTATGAAGAATGATGGGATCATACTGATCATGATAATGCTCTGCTTTCAAGTGGGGGTTCTGCGTTAGATGGTATGCAGTGGACTTAGCCCATATTTTCTCATTTTATTGCTCAGAAGCTGGACAAGGGAGTGTTTTCTTAGTCTGCACATTTTTACAGGTGAGGGGTACGAAGCTGCAACAAGGTTAAATAACTTGTCCAGGTTCAGATGGTTGTCATCGAGGGTCTACCATTGGGTTCCTTCTGGGCCTGACTCACTGGCACTTTTGACTCTATTGTATTGTTGCCTGGGGCAGAATCCACCGTGAGGAGGAGGTTGAATGGGAAGGGCCTGTGAAAGAGATAGGAAGAATGCCTTAGCTAATGCACCTCACTGTATCTTTGACAGGTTTGGATGAAGAGGTGTCTCGGCATATTGGCGATAGGAATGCTGAGGGCTGAGAAAGTGAGAATTGTCTCAGGTCCCAAAGTTCCTGTTAGGACTTCATCCTCGAACCAACTGCCCCTCAAACTCATTCAACAAAAACTTGACTCACATGGTTGCTTAACTTCCAAATGGCTCGATAGAGGAGAGATCCATTTTGTTATTGGCTCATCTAAAACCCTGGGTTTAAGAATTTCCAATTTGGGTTAAATTCTAAAACTTTTTCCTACATATTTTGGAAAACTGTAAGACTTTGGTGTCAGCTTGGTGATCACTTCGGGCAGATCACTGCAGTTCAGCAAATAGGACCTCATTTGTGTGTTTCCTTTGAGAGCGATGGGCACCTAAAACTTTGTAGGCATTCCCTGTAATTGCTCACGTAGGAAATGTTTGACATAGCTTTAGAAAAGGGAGCCAACTTCTCAAAACTGAAATAATGGTCCAAGGAAATTCCCCCAGGGTCCCCTTATTGGCAGCAAAAGTGGAGGTTTTCTAAAAAGGACACTCTCTGGCCCTACCACAGAGAACTGGGACTCAGTTTCTGTGTGTTGGGCACCACAGTCCACTTGGCTTGGATGAGAGTCTCCACACAGTTGGTCCTCAGTATCTGCAGGTTCTGCATCTACAGGTTCAGCCAACCTCTGATCGAAAAACAATAGACAAAAAATTGCATCTGTGCTGAATGTATACAGACTGTTTTTCTTGTCCTTATTCCTTAACCAATACAGCATAACAGCTATTTACATAACCTTTACATTATATTAGGTTTTGTAAGTAACCGAGAGATGATTTAAAGTATACAGGAGGCTGTTTGTAGGTTATATACAAACAATTTATAGCAGGGACTTGAGCGTCCTTACATGTTGGTGTCCATGGGGTTCTGGAGCCAGTCTCTCTTGGATGCTGAGGATACTAAGTTTGTGAGTGCCCATCCTTCTGATGCCCCTGCCAAGGGTAAAATTGTCTTGATGGACCGCCCATAATCCCCCCTCCTCTGAGTGAGGTAGCCCCCCTCTGGCCACTGGCAGGAGATTGGAGGACAGGAAGAGAGAAGTCAGGACCCCGCCTCCTTTGCCCTCACTGCCTTGATCCCCTTTCCCCATCTCCTCCTTAGCTCCTCCTGGGAGGCCCTCTTGCATGGCTGCCAGCTTTTGCTGACTCTGCTGACAGCTCCTGTCTCACGCCCTCAGCTCTGGGGTGGGGGAGCACAGGGGCTTTCCACTGTTGCCGATCCCGGGGCACCTGGGCAGGACCCTTAGCCTTGTACAGACCCACATGTGGTACCTCCGAGGCTTTTCTTCACGTTCTCCTCAGGGATATAACTGCGTCCAGTTTAGGTGTTGTAGTCTAGGTCACTGTGTGTGGTAAGTGAATGGGTGTTGCTGGTTGTTGCTGACTTCCAATTTTATTTTGGGGATGGCAATAGTAGCCAAGGGATGGCCCTTCCTCCCTTCCTTCCTCCCTTCCTCCCTTCCTTCCTTCCTTCTTCCTTTCCTCCCTTCTTTCCTCCCTTCCTCCCTCTTTCCCTCCCTCCTTCCCTCTTTCCCTTCCCTTCTATTCCTTCCTTTCCTTCCCCTCCCCCTCTCCCTCCCCCACCCCTTCCCCCTCCCCCTCTCCCTCTCTTCCTTCCCAGGGTCTCATGCATGCTAAGCACACACTCTACCATTGAGCTATATATCTCCAGCCCAGTTTTTGTTTTGTTGTTGTTTTTTGACTATGTTTGACATACAAATTTAGAGCTTCTCTGTTATGATGTGGAATTATTCAGACATGTGGCATAATTATTAGTGTTTAGAAAAACTGGGGAAGCATTGATATCTCTTGAAAAAACATTAAGCAACCTAGAGAATTTTAGCTGGTATGGTAGGACAAAGGGAAGGGAAAGGAGAGATAACAGGGTTTTTAGTTGTCTGATTTGAGAAAAGCCAAACAGTTTGATTGTTTTTTGTTTTGTTTTTTGCTACTGGGGATTGAACCCAGGGGCATTCTACACCCCAGAGCCTATTTTATTTTTTTTACTTTGAGCCAGGATCTTGCTTAGTTGCTGAGGCTACCTTTGTACCTGTGATCCTCTTGTCTCAGCCTCCCAAGTGCTGAGATTACAGGCATGTGCCACTGCTCCTTACTCTGAGTAGTTTTTAATTCAAGCATCTGCTCTGTCCCAGGCCCAGGTCTGGGTGCTGGGGCACCCACACACATATTCTGGGGAGACAGAAAAATGAAATAGGGAGGTGACAGAAGGTGTCAAAAGATGGTGTGTCTGGAGAAAAATAACCAAAGAAAGAGAAGAGAGAGTACAGGGAGACGAAGGCCTTCATAAGAAAGTGCTGCTGAGTGCACACTTCAGAGAGGAGAGAGGAGAGACAAGAGTCCAGGCAGAGGGAGCGTGAGTAGGAGGGCAGGCAGCGGGAGCCAGCAGCAGGGAGTGGACTGAGCCGGGGCAGGCAGCAGGGGAGGTGGAGGTCAGTGGGGTGGGATGGACCAAGTGGCCAGAGAACAGTGGCGTTTGCCTCCTGTGGAGTGAGTGGGCCCTGCAGGGATGGAGGAGGGCCATGGGCCTGGCTTTGCTTTGGCACCATGACTCTGGTGACTGTACCCGCAGGAAGCTCCAGGGGGAAGAGGGAGCCGGACCAGGACTTTGCTGGTATTCCCAGAATAAAGAATGATGGCTTGGGCTGGGATGGGGGCGGCAGGGTAGAGAGAAGTGGTTGGGCCCCAGACATACCTAAGGGGCAGCCTGTGGGGCAGGGTGAATATGAAGTATGAGGGACAGGGGAGTGTCGGAGAAGATGCTGAGGGCTCTGTCCTGAGCCACCGGAAGGACACGTTGTCATTAACTGGAGGGAAGATAGTGGGAAGGGCTTGGGAGGAAGCCAAGAAATCTGTTTGGAGCTGGAGCGTGTCGACTTTGAGATGTTCACCAGGATCCCAGTGGTGATCTCAAACGTGTGGCTGTTGTTGATGTTTGAATGCCAGTTTTAAGTTAACATTTATATCACCTGTGGTGGCTGGCTTTCTCTGAGATGTGTTTTAAGAAAAAAAATAAATGTTTATACCATGGTTGTGGTAGTGATTGTGAGAGTTAGCCTCAGGGCAGAATATGTAATGCCTATGTTTCCCATTGATTCTAAGCCATCTCTGCATAATTAATAGATTCAGGACACATAGAGGGATTTTTACTGAGCTGGGGAAGACTTTTTACCAGCTCTGCCTGTGACTACACTGAGCCTTTTTCAGAACAGAGCTGATTGTTCCGGCATTATGCAACAAAGGTTTGAAGTTAGCAGCAAAAGCAGACCCTGTGCAAATGGGAACAGCACATTTAGCAAAGCTCTAATCTGTCTCTCTGTTGAGGCTTTGATGCCCTTTTATAGGTAAAATTTTGCATTTTAATATTTAGGTGCTGAGGATCGAACCTGGGGTGTCATTTATGCAAGGCAAGTGCTCTACCACTGAGCTGCATTCCCAATCCTGTTTTGCTTTTAAGTGTCAATCTGGTCGCTCTTATGCTTTTCTCTCCACTTCTTTCTTTTTATTTATTTTTGAAACTTGTGTTTCCTTGTTGGCCCTGCCACAGTTGCTCCCAATAGTTAAGCTAGACTGTAAGCACAGAAAAACACAACCAATATTTTTTTTTTCTCTTTTAAAAATTCTTGTACTGATTCATTGTAATTATACAACATAGAGATTCGAAGTGATACATCCATAGGTATATGTGTCACTAGACGCCAGTGTTTTTTGAGCAGCTGGTATAGGTGCTACTGGGCTGGATCCTTTCTGGTTGTCCCTAATTAATTCTCAAAGTGATATTTCATGGTAGGTGGAATTGTCTCTGTATTATAGATGCCCAGCTAAGACATGCACTTTAAAATGTGCGTCTTAGCTGGGTGTGGTGGCACACACTTGTAATCCTAGCATTTGGGAGGCTGAGTCTGGAGGATCTGGGTTCGTGGCCAGCCTCAGCTACCTAGTGAGACACTCCACAACTTAGTGAGACCCTGTTTCAAAATAAAGAATAAAAAATAGGGCTGGAGGTATAGCTCAGAGGTAGAATGCCCCGAGTTCAATTCCCAGTACAGCAAAAAAAAAAAAAAAAAAAGAATAAAATGTGCATCTTAGATGATCCTTAGTGAGGTTAAAAGAATGCATCAGGCTGTGTAGCTACTTTGTAGCTACTTGGTGGCAGAGCTGAGATTCAGATCTAGACTAGTGAGTTTCTGGGATCCTGGCTCCTGACCCTGGCCAGGCAAAGTTTTCTCTGTTCAGGTTGTTTAGTGTTTCTAGATATTGGTGTATTGCATTGTCTGACTTTCTTACTATTGTGGGAGGGGAGAGCAGTATTAATACTTCTGCCCCTGTTTTTTTTTTTTTCATGAGTCTTTTGGAATGTGCAGAGCAACCTTCCTGTGCCAGGTATTTGCACAATGTTGGGGTAGATGGATCCCATGGGCTTTTCACTTCAGCCAACATTCCCTAAGGAATTACATGGCAGAAGAACAAGAAGGAAGGTGCAGTGCCCCGAGAGCTGTGCCTGTATTCCTGGGTGCATCTTCCTCTCCTCTCAGCCTCTGAGCTGAAAATTGTCCAAGACACAGTCAGAGAGGGACGCTCTCAGCTTCAAGAGCAGAGGCCTGAGGACAGACAGACTGTGAACAGAGGTCAGGCAGTGGGGAGACTGAGTCAGGGGATGTCACACAGGCATGGCTGATGGGAAGGTGAGGAGGGGATTTACTACTTGATAGTAAATGACTATTTTACCTTTGACTTTGTATTTCATGGCGTTATTAGCAGATCTCCAAGGTAGTTTTTTTTTTTTTTCTTAAGATTGTTAAAAAAGATTAGGAAAAAGGCAAGAATGAAAGCCTGGTTAGATTGAGCATTTAAAAGTGTGTGTCTTAGCCGGGCATGGTGGCCCAGGTTTATAATCCCAGTACCTAGGAGGCTGAGACAGGAGAATCGTAGGCTCAAGGCAGTCTCAGCAACATAGTGAGGCCCTCCGCAACTAGTGAGACCCTTCAAAATAAAGAATAAAAGTAGGGCTGGGGGATGTAACTCGGAGGTAGAATGCCCCTGAGTTCAATCCCTAGTACCACAATAATAAAATAAAATAAGAAATTAAAGTATGCATCTTATCCCTTTGGGCTGCTATAACAAAAATACCATAGCTTGGGTGGCTTATAAAAACAACATATATACACACACACACACACACACACACACACACACACACACACACACATACATATACTTACCACAGTTCTGGAGGCTGAAGTCCAGGATCAGGACAGATTTGGTGTCTGGCAAGGACTCGTTTCCCAATTCACAGATGATGCCTTCTAGCTATACCCTCAGGTGGCTTGGCAAAAGGAGGTTTGGAATCCAAGTCACTGGGGTCTCCACACTTACAGTGCAATCGCCTCTCAAAGCCCTGCCTCCTGGTACCTTCACACTGGTGATGAGGTTGCACCTTCTGCATCTTAAGGCACACACCTTGACCCCATAGCAGGGTGTACGGGCTAGACCCTTGAATGGGCTTGTGGAACAGGCTCACCAAATGAAAGCGGTTCCTGAGAGGAGGGTTTAGTTGGAGTACTGTCACTCCAGCAGACCTTGAGAAGTAGAGGATTGTAAGTGTAGTAGAGGGTAGGAATCCTCAGCCTCCTTCTGATAGAAGATTGATTTCACATAAACCCAGAAGCATGAAGGTAGGAAGGTATCTACCTATTTAAAATGAGAAGATGTAAAGACATTCAAAACCTGATTGGAGGGAAGCAATTGTTTGACTCTTAAACCTCAAACTTCAGCATCTAACTAGGAGAGAGATGCATGTGTTCTAGCATAGAGGTCCCAGGTGGCCACCTCAGTCGAGTGGCAGCCCAGTTGGCTTGTACTGCCCACCCAGTGGGCATGGGTTGGTGTGTGGGTTTGGCGAGAGATCTGGTGCTCTGAGCCGACTTCATTGTTTCTTGAGTTTTTTTATTTTATCTCAGGTCCTTAGTGTTCCCCTTCTCACATAGCACAGCCTTGACTGTCACTTCTATGAATGAATAAGAAGTCATCTTAACCCAGCCTCCCTACTAATTTAAAAATCCCACAGTGCCACCAACATTGTGGGCCCTCGTGTCCATCAGTGGTCCTCAGGAGGAGCAGAGGGAATAAAATGAATGGAACAGGCTCTTTGTCACTTGCCCTACATAAACTGTTAATCACTGGGGCGAGTAGGTGAATAAATGTCTGTTTTTTGCAAGCCCATTGTGAATATCTAAAGGTCATTGGAGCCTTTAAGAACCAGATTAAAATGCATTTTATGCATTCCCTGGAGAAATCAAGTTTCATTGCCCTCATTGGAGATAAAGGTTTCAAGTCTATACGACCTATGCACTCATGCTATTGTTACTGTTTTTCTTTCACAATTTCCAGTTATGGTATAGGCACAAGATAAATAATTCTTTGGCCTGTTTGGCCTATTTGTCAGAAACTTGCCTTTAGATTAAAAAAAATACTACTGTAAATACCCTACATGCCCAAATACTTTCTTATACACAAATAACAGTAATAGTAAACACACACACACACACACACACACACACACACACACACACCCCAAAACAAAACAAAAAACACACATACACCAGGTGCATGCCTGTAATGCCAGTACTTGGAAGGTTGAGAAAGGAGGATTGCAGGTTCCAGGCCAGCATCAGCAACTTAGCAGGAACCTAGAGAACTTAGCAAGATGGTTTCAAAATTAATTAATTAATTAATATAAACATAGGGCTGGGCGTTTAGCACAGAGGTAGAATACCCTTAGGTTCAGTACCCAATACAAACAAACAACAGAAAGAAGCACCCCAAACATGACCAGAGCTGGTGTAACTTATTCCACCAGATCAAGGTAATGAATGGTGAAGGATTCTTTTGTCTTGGTGAAGGATGGAGATTGGGCAATAGGATATTGTTTTAATGCTTCCCCAGTGTTTAGTTACTCACGACTCCTCTCAGTTTAGCTGTATGAAGTTTTGTAGAAGTTTGTTCATGACTTTGACTTTAACTTTCATGCAAAATGATAAGCATCGTTTGTGCCTTGCAAGGTTTTATTTTGTGCCTTTTATATACCTAGATACTATCGTCACCCCCATATTTATTTTTACTTGTTTATATTTATTATAGGGAAACATACAACAAAATCTATCACCTTAACTATTTTAAGCATATAGTTGAATAATATTAAATATACTCATAATGTTTTATGTCCATCATTGACACTTACCTCTGAAACTCTTCATCTTGTAGAACTTAGGCTCCATACACATTGAGTAATTTCTCCTCAATCCCATCTTCCCTCAGACCCTGACAGCCACCATCCTACTTTTGTCTCTATGATTGTTTCATTCAACATTTCACTGCTCCCTGCTGTGACTCAAAATACTCGAGGAGCACAATTTATAGAAAGATTTATTTGCTCAGAGTCCTGGAGATTTCAGGGGTTTCAGTGCATGTTAGGGCCAGGTGAAGTCTGGAGAACTCAGGGCATGATTCAGGAGCAGAAAGCAAAAGAGCAAGGGGAGGGGCAAGGGATATGTGTGTGTGTGTGTGTGTGTGTGTGTGTGTGTGTGTGTGTGTGATCTCCAATGCCACACCCCCATAGATTCACCTCCTTCAGCCATACTATCCCTGCTTACATTATTACCACCCAATAAATACATTAGTTCATGGATTTATCTACTAATGAGATTAGAACATTCATAATTCAGTTATATCACCTCTGAACATTTTTGTCAATACATGAGCTCTTCCAGGGGAAAGCTCTTCCATAGCCAGAGCATAATAATGATTTGTTTGTTTGTGTGTTTTGGTGGTACTGATGATCAAAGCTAGATTTCATGCATGATAGGCAAGTGATACCACTGAGATACTCCTCTAGCCCTATGTGTTTGTTGTTGGTGGTGGCGTTGGTGGTGAGGTTTTTTGTTTTTATGGGGGGTGGTTACTGGGGATTGATTCCAGGAGCATCCTACCTCTGAGCTACACCCCTAGCCCTGTTTTTTTTTTTTTTTTTTTTTTTTGGTTTGAAACAGGGTCTTACTAAATTGCAGAAGGTCTCACCTTTAAGTAGCTGAGACTGGCTGCATACCTGCTATCCTCCTGTCTCAGCCTCCCAAATTCTGGGATTATAAGTATGTGCCACCACACCCAGCAGCCCTATGGTTTTTGAGTCTATTAATTACATCATATCAGTGGAATTTACAGTATTTATAAATTTGGATGACCTATTTCACTTAGTGTAGTGACCTGAAGACTTATCCATGTTGTGACACATGTCACGATTTCTTTTTAAGGCTCTGTTGTATGGATATACCACCTTTTACTTATCCATTCATTTATCTGTGATGCTTATTTTTTTTTTCACGTTTTAACATTTATAAAGAATGCTGCCATGAACATAGGTGTTTAAATATCTTTTCAATCCAGCCGGGGACTGTGGTACATGCCTGTAATCCCAGTGATCTTGGAGGCTAAGGCAGGAGAATTGCAAGTCCCAGGCCATCCTGGCAGCTTAGCGAGACCCTGTCTCAGAATAAAAAATAGAAAAGGTTGGGAATGTAGGTCAGTGGTAGAGGGCCCTTGGGTTCACTCCCTGGTACCACTGAAAAATAAATACATACATACATACATACATACATAAATAAACATACATACCTCTTTGAGGCCTCCCTTTTGATTCTTCTGGGGATGTACCCAGTAGTGGAATTGCTGGGTAATATGGTAATTCTGTTGTTAACTTTTTGAGAAACTGCCAGGCTGTTTTCCACAGTGGTTAGTGCTGTAGGTTTTTAAACAGTAGTCAACAATCCTGAAGAGCGTTAATATCTAATTAGGTGAGACTCGAGTTGAGAAACCAAGGAAAATAACTAGAAACACACCATGGACCTAAGTCATTCCTAGTGAGAGCTGTCCTTTCTGTAGGGTATGCTTGCATTGAAAAAAAAAATAGCCTTTTTTTTTTTTTCAACCATTCAGCAACCTCGCATGGGCAGACTAAATCCTTCCCCCAGAGGAGGCTGGGTGGCACTTGGTCAGGCCTGAACTTGAAAATGCAGGGCATGGGGAGGAAAACCATGCTAGCCACTTCCAGTGTGTAGTCGGGCTGCTGCGGTTGGAGGGGTGGCCGGCTCCGTCGTGAAGCAGGAAGAGGCAGCACAGAGCATGGGGAAGGAGCCGGATAGTCAAGGTCATGAAGGAAGAGAGGGGCCAGAGACGGTCTCCTATGGGTCCTAATTTTCATGAAGACAAGTCTCCAGGGAGACAGGCCCCTGTAACAACTGGCGTGAAGGTGACAGCTGCCCGTCTGCTCAAGCCCAGATCACAGCTCCAGAGAAGAAAGGGGGCCCCTGGAACATGAAAGAATGTGTTCTGCTTTTTCATCGGGTTGTGGTCAGCTGTCAATTAATAGAGCTGCACTGTGATCTAGAAAACGAGGCCACAAAGGGTCTTTCAGGAAATGTTTGTAATGTGGAATTATTCTGACCCTCATTGTGTTGGTTAGAAAATGGAACAATGGCTTGTTCATAACAAGTTGTTCAGTAAGGAAAAAATGTGATAAGTGGAATTGCTGGTTAAGAAAATAACAAAGTGAATATGATAAACTCGTGATAAAAATAAGTGTGAACCTTGAAAAAGGGCTCAGAATTGAGTTGAGTGATTTGCTATTGTATTCCTGGTGCTCGCTTTGATTGTATCTTATTTTTAGCCCTGGGAATTGAACTTGTGGCCTCACACATGCTAGGCAAGTGCCTAGCCACTGAGCTACATCCATTTACCCCTGTGCTAGCATTTAAGTGATACCTTTGAGTGTAGTCCTGAGGTGTTCTCAGACGCCCTCCTGTTTTTGTAAATAAAGTTTTATTGAATACTGGCATGTCCGTTTGCTTACATATTGCCAATAGCTGCTTTGGGCCACAGTGGTGATAGTAACAGACACTGAAGGACCCATCCAGCCTCAAATATTACAATGAGAAAGAATATTGGCCTGTGTTCTAGAACTGGGCCACTCAGAGTGTGAGAAATGCCGGCTGGGCCATTTCTTCACCTGGACCTTCATGGACAGGACCCAGTGACTAGGTTCCTGGAAATTATATGCAAAATTATATCTATGTTTAATTTTTGTACCTCCACTCCCATGGAGGAAGAAGGGTTGTACACTTTATCGCTTTCTGAGCCCAAAACTCCAAGAAGCGCTAGGCTAGAAAAGGGAAGCCTCTATTCAGGATGAATTTCTCTTTTTTTTTTTTTTTTTTTTCGGTACTGAGGATTGAACCCAGGGGCATCTACCTTTGAGCTACACCCTCAGCCCTATTTTTTATTCTTTATTTTGAAACAGGGTCTCACTCAGCTCACTAGGTAGCTGAGGCTGGCTGCGAACCTGGATCCTCCGGTCTCAGCCTCCCAAATGCTAGGATTACAAGCGTGCGCCACCACGCCCGGCTTGAATTTCTCTTTGAAAGGATGCTCATAACGATCTCACTCTACCAGAAAGAGTCAGACCTGGATCACACTTATTTACTTATTATCCTTAAATAAAGTGTACAGGTTTGCAACAAGGCACAGTGGTAGAATGTGTCATTTTGTAACTATTATTAATGGACAAGGGACTGTTTCATGGATGGTTTCTTGGGCCTTAATGTCTAGCGTCACATTGTGGGTCTGGAGATATGTATTATGGGTCCCTCCCACCTTGGGATAATGAAAGCTCTAATGTGCAAAGTTTTAGGCCTCTGTGGTGACCTTTCATAGAAACCCATTAGAAATCACTGCTAGTTAGCCTGAGAGTGTTACGAAACTTCCCTCATGCATGGAACCCTACAGGAATGTCTGCAGAGCAGAAGAGAGAATCTGTAGTGGGCTGAGCTTGGCTTCCGATCACCGTTCCCTAAGTGGCGGTTTTGTGCACCCTGTAGGTCTCTCTCCCCATTTAGTCTCTTGCAGTAGATAGTGAGAACCAGAAGATTTATATGTATGTGCTCACTGCTTGCAAGGGAGGACAGATACTTCGGGAGATGGAAGGTGGGCAGGAGAGTAAAGAAGAACAATAGTGCTTTTAGAAACTGTGCTTCTGGAAGTGGAGAAAGGAAAGAAGCTCAGAAATGCAGGATGACCTGGACCTTGGGATCAAAATCTGTCTATGTCTGTCTGTCTGCCTGTCTGTCTGTCTCTGTCTCTGTCTCTGTCTGTCTCTGTGTCTCTCTCTCTCTCTCTCTCTCTCTCACACACACACACACACACACACACACACCCTGAACATACAAAGCTGCATATCACTTTGCTATACTATCTGTTAGGGATAGGTAAGACTATCATTACTAAAAGCACAAATCCTTTTTAGTGCTACTTTTCAATGGGAGAATTCTCCTCTGGAATAAACAAGTCCCTGGGGTGCTGGGCCTGTAGCATGTGGGGTTCAGGGAGCTGGGGTGGAACTCTGCAAGGGGCAGGACTAGCCCTCAGGCTGCCTGAGACTTGAGGACTTTGAAAGTCCACTTGTGAGGTCACAAGTCAGAAGCAAATACACATCATTAGATGGAACTAGAACTTTCCAATCAGAACGTGACTGTTTGGAAGAGAAGGAGGACCTGTAAGAGACAGTGTACCAACTTCCTTGTCCCCTGCCCTGTAGCCATAATCTTTGGGGTCATGAGTTATGAAGATAAGATAGGCTAGGAGCCTGATGTGGAGGCTTGCTCGCTTCATGGGATCAAGTCTTTGTACATTGTCTTAGTCTCTTTGGGCTGCTCTAATGAAATACTGTAGACTGAGTGGCTTATCAACAGAAGCTTATTGCTCACAGTTCTGGAAGGGGAGGGGGGGGCAGGAAGCCTAAGGCCAAAGTGTGTGGTTTGTGCCATTTGCCTGGTTCAAGGACAGCATCTTATTGTGTTATCACATGAGGGAAAGCAGAACAATCTCCTTTGGGCCTTTTCTTTACAAAGGCACTAATCCTAAAATCCCATTCACGAGAGCTCAGCCCTCATTACCTAAGCACCTCCCAGAGGCCTCATCATATTCTGGGATGGAATATTAACACATGCATTGGGGGTACACAAGCATTCAGACCATAGTAGACATCTTCAGAGAAGCTCATGGGTTTACGTGGATGTCCTAGCTTGGTCTGCCACAGACCTAGGAGCAGTGGTACCCGATGGCAAGTTACCCAAGTCTGGGTTATCCAGACAATATTTTTCACTAAAAAGGACCAGGATTCTTTGGAGAAATGGCTGATGCTGGGCTTGGGGCAGGAATAGAACAAGATGAGCCTGAAATATCTTTTTGTGCCATAAAGGAAGGATGTGCTCAAAGAATGATAGGCAGAGGAGGAGCTCATGGGTACAGGGCACAGGAGCCAGCTCGTAGACACATGTGCTGGCCAAACCTGCCTCTGTTTCAGAATCAAAGTAAATTCAGCAGTAACAGGTTTGAGCTCACTGAATGATATGAAGTTGTGGGTCCATGGCACTATAAATAAATGAGAACATTCTACCTGTAACACAATGCCAGCCGATAAATGTGGAAGACAAGATGAGACTTTTAAAGATAATCAGTGGCTACAGCCACTTAATGAGACCCTATTTCAAAAGAAAAAAAAATTAAAAGGGGCTAGGGGTCTAGTTTAGAAGTAGAATGCCTCTGGGTTTAAGCCCTAGTACCAAACAAACAAACAATGAGAGAAACCAGAGAGACACAAGTGATCAAAGTTAATATCAAACAACCACCTGAAGAGATGGAAGGGAAAACCAAAGCATGATTTCTACAGTATCTCCCATCCCCACCCCTGAAAACAAAACTATAACCAGAATCTGTGCATGGACAAATGCACATTGAGAGATAGTTTATGAGACAACTTCTACTAAATTTTCAGGACCATCATGGTTATAAAAGTCAAGGAAAGACCGAGGAATGGTTCCAAATGGGAGAAAACTAAGGAAATGTGATGGATAATGCAGGAAGTGACCTTGGGCTTGTGTGATTGATAAGACATCTGGTGAAATTTTAAAGGGGTCTGTGGTAATGCACCAAGGTTGACTTCCTGATCTTAACCATTGCTCTGCAGTAGGAATATTTGAAGTAGGAATACTCAGAGCCTCCAGGGTGTAATGGGACCCCTTCTTCCCACAGTGAGAAAACCTTGTTTCCTGACATCAATATCAAATGCTATTCTTATTTTTATATAATAGATGCAAAATTGTTTCAGAATTACTATACTAACATCAGTACCAATACCAGCAGCAAACCAAGTAAAGCTCGAGTCCTCAATTTGTGAAGTAAGAATGGTTTTGCATTTGCTTTTTGCTAACATCAACCATCAGGAAGACAGCCAGTGTTCCGTGCTTTTGATATTTTATCTTATGGATAAAACTGATTTTTCTTTACACAAATGGCAATCAGATTAGAAAAGTAGCCAGAATTGGGAGAGGCCTCCAGGACTGATGTTCCGCCCCGTTCCCTATTTGTGGACAGAAAGAAAAAAACTCATCAAATTGTCACAGTGTTTTTGTCTCTTTATCTGCTTATTATAATCCAGCTTCTCGGGGATAGATGGCATTTTAAAATGCATGGTCTCTTTGGCCCCGAGCTTTCGAAGTGTTTCCCATAAGCTAAAGAAAAACAAGCAGAGCAGGCGAGCAGACAGCCTTGGGGTTCCGCTGGGTTACTTCTAGAATCACTTCCCAGGGAAAACATGTTTGAGAGTGGGACACACAGAGGAGATGTGACAGCTAAAGTGACCACTTGGAAGGATGGGAGTTCTTGGTGGCTGTGCCCCTGCCACAGAGGCACTGTGAAGGGTCTTAATTTTGAATTTCTTTGAGACTTTGCAGTCTCCTCTCTCTTTTTCGTGTAGATTAAATTTGACCTTGTTTGAAGTTACTCAATAACTTGAGAGCATTAGAGAATTATTTTCTGAAATACACTAGCTGTCTCAATAAACCAATTTAATCTGATTCTTGTGACCTACATGAGTTAATGGTTTAGGAGAAATCTGTTTGCATTTCCCTCTGCGTTTTGCTGTTTTACGGCTAGGACTGAGGCGTCTCCAGGATGGCTGTCAGAATGCGCATCGTGTAAGGAGACAATTTTGTTCTCTTGCTTGTAGAAGCCAGTGAATTCTAGTAGAAGCCAGAGAGTCAGAAAGGAAAGGAAGCGTGTTCCCATTGCCTGGTTGGCACTATGGCTTAACAGTGCCAAGTTTCACTGTGTCTCCTTGGTATCTTGAATTAAGCAGATACAGATTTACTGTACTGTTAGAGATACTCATAAAATGAAAACAAACTGACGAAGCTGCAGCTGCATCTCCCTGGGGAGTGGAGGTCATGATGTGCTGATATGTTGAGGTCAAATTATTATCTGGTGATTGAAAACGCATCCTTCGTATCCAGCAAGGTCTAACAGAGGTGGGCCCTAAATACACAGGGGCTTTTAAAAACCCTGTGAATTTTATTGGCTAGCTGAAAATTTTCTCTTTTAATTATTTTCTGCTTACAAAAATGCATGTATGTTAAACCAGGCTGCTTTATGAAATCATAGGTAGAATTGGGGTAATTTCACAAAAATGTTAACTTAAGTGGGGCATGAAGGCTCATGCTAGTAATTTCAGCACTTGAGAAGCTAAGACAGGAGGAACTCAGGTTTGAGGACAGTCTCAGCAATCTAGCAAGACCCTGTTTCAAAAAGTAAAATTAAAAATAAAAAGGGCTAGGGGTGTAGTTCAGAGGTAGAATGCCCCTGAGTTCACTCCCCAGTAACACACACACACACACACACACACACACACACACACACACACACAATTAATTCAGTGTTTTTAGATACACATTGAAACTATTCTGAGAAAGGTAAGTTACTGAGCTTTTTTATTCCATGGAAGAAATGAAAACTGAAATGCTGCAGTAAGTTATTGGTATATTAAATAGGATAAATTCATTAGAGTACGCATGGCTATTTGGGAAATATTGTTGCCTTACTGAGTTGGGATAGCAATTCTCACCAAATAAGATTTATCAGTTACCACACACACACCTGTAATCCCAGCTACCCAGCTACTTCAGAGGCTGAAGCAGGAGGATTGCAAGTTTGAGGCCAGCCTAGGAAATTTAGTGAGACACTGTAAGAAGAAAGAAAACGAAAAAAAGGTGAGGGGGTGGTGGTGCTGGTGATGTAGCTCAGTGGTAATGCAGTTACCTAGCATGTATGTAGCTCTGGGTTCAATTCCTATTACTGGAGAGAGAGAGGAAGAGAAAGAGAGGGAGAAGGAGAGGAAGAGGGAGAGGGAGGCGGGCAGAGGCTGATTTACCAATTGCTATAACTAAAGCTAACAGTTTAGCACACATAAAATATTCCATAGTAAAAAAGGATATTTTTATCTTTTGAGTAGTTTTAGATAAATAGTGTGTACATACTTGTGTATGTAAAACAAAATGAGATATACACATATTTTTAGTAATAATAGATTTTCCTACTTGTACAAATCTAAAATGCTTAAGAATGAGTTGACCCCCTATAAAAAACAAAACATTTATCATTGGTAGAAATTATCAGCTGTTGATCACCACTGATTAATCAGATGTTTATGACTCAATAGATTAAAAGTAGGTCTTGAATATTTTACTCCCCCTAAAATTGAATCTTGACATTATGAAGGATAATTACAATGACTCTATAACAAAGCCAATTTGAGGCTTAGGAGTTGTCTTTTAATTTCAAGCAAATGAATTGGATTTTACATAGCCTGTAGATATAGGTCATGACCCATGCACATGCCCACACATATTTACCATATTTAGAATATCCTTATACTTTAAAAAGTTAATTATTATAAAAATTGCATATTTTATAATATTATAAAAAGTTAATTATTATGCTTTAAAATAATGTTATTAGAATATTATTTATACTCTAAAAAGTCTACATAATTAAAAAAGTGAAGCAAATTATTTATTATTCAATGATGAGATATTAAGCCTTGTTACTATTTAACAGGAAAAATTAATTTTTATGGAACTTATTTATTCACTTTTAAGGTATTTGGATAAAATGAATCACTATCTTCTCTCTAGCAGAAATTGTATTTTTTTTGTTTGATTTGTTTCTTTACTTTGTTTTTGCTTTGGGTGTAGTTTGTGACAGAGGTTTAGCACTGTGCTCTAAACTACTCTTTCTTTCTCTCTTTCTCTTCCTCTTCCTCTTCCCTCTCTCCCTCCCTCTTTCTCTTTCCTCCCTCCTTCCTTCCTTTTTTGTTCTGGATGTTGAACCAGGGGCATTCTTCCTCCAAGCTATATGCCCAGGCCTTTTTCTTACAGCTTAAATTTTTAAAATTCTGTTGACATAGACATAAATGTTTGAATTGGGCTGGTGGGGGTGTAGCTCAGTGGTAGAATACTTGCCTAGCATATGCAAGGTCCTGGGTTCAATCCCCAGCACGGCCAATAAAATAAATAATTAATTTAAAAAAACCCATAGCCACACCTTTGAATTTCTAACTTCCAGAAAGTTGAACATTGTAATTACAGAGCTAAGAGAATGAGAGAACAGCAGACATACATTTTTGTCTGGTTGTCATGTAGGAAGAGGGTTGGCCCTCGATGTCCCATCTCCAGTGTGGGCAAACTTTGTTCATCTGTAAAAAACATGTCTGTTTAAAAAGGAGGCCGGAGCTCGAGCTGAAGAAACACAAAGGGGAAGGCGGTGAGCCCCAGTGTCTCCCCTCTTCCAGGCTGTAATCACAGCCCAGTGTCTGGAGAGGAAGGAATTGTCAAGACGAGAAATGGCCCTGACAAGGGCAATCTCCCAGGATCTGATGAACAACTCCAGTTGACGCCACTGAGCTCCTACCAGTATTTCGCTGCAGCTTCTCCGTGATGGGAAGAATGAACCCTATTGAGGTCGAAGTTCTACAGACTTAAACATTTGTGATTCAGAATGTTTTCCTCTGCCACCCTTGTTTTTTAGAGGGTTCATTAGGAAAATACCTATGTTTTGCTATCTAATAAGCCATGTGATGAACTATAACTCCATAAAAACAAAACGGTACAGTAAAGCCAGTTTCCCAATAGTTGCCTACATCTCACATAGAACTTAGGGCTTTGGTAATTAGAAAATGTCAAAATTTGGAGAGTATTGGCCATCTCTGTCACCCCTTACTGCATTTTGTCAGAGCTGTGCCCCTAAAAAAGGTTACCTCCAGCCATGCGTAGTGGTACATGCATGTAATCCAGTGATTCGGGAGGCTAAGGCAGGAGGATCTCAGGGTAGAGGCCGGCCTCAAAAACTTAGTGAAACCCTTGCATAGTTTGGGAAGAGAAGGGTAAGGCACCGCACCTTAGGCTGCATTCCTCCCTGTCTCCCCCTCCTGTTCTCCTTTTCCTCTCTCTGTCTCTTTCTGACCTCTTCACCCTGCTTCAGGCCTTGTTCTGGTCTCGGCTCCTGTTGTCACCTAGACACCTTTTCCTCCCTACCCTTCGGGGCCAGCTGCTCTGACCTTGGGGACAGAATGGAAGGGAGGAGGTGCCCTTTGGCCTTGCCCTACACCCTGTGGCCCAGGCCTGCTTTAAAGCCAAGTAGCCAAGGTCAGATGGTGGCTGCCTGGCCGCCTCTTCCTCTCTAGCGGGCTGAGCTGAGCTGGCTGGTTAGGACCCTCGCGCCTGCTTGGCTGACTCAGCCCGTCATCTGATGGTGACGTTTCCAGGTGGCCCCGAGTGCCAAGGTGCTGCTGATCCAGTGTCCCGGGTGTGCTGGCAGGTGTCCGTCTTGACCACCCCACTACTTGGGCACTCTTATTATTATCTGTCCCTTTTACAAAGATACGAGACTCACTCACTGGAGGTCACAGGCTCCAGCCCCGCTCTTTGGCACCACCTGTGTGCTAGGCCTCACTGTGGCTGGCCTCTGTGCCTTTTCTTTGTATGCTGAATCCTCGATTTTAAAATTAAAAGATGAGGTTAAAATGGTACCTTTCCATGAAAGCTCTTTCCCGGCTGGCCTGGCTTCCCCCAGACACGCCCAGGCCCTCCTCTGGGTTCTGCCTGCTCCTCCAGCCTGGAGCCAAGGTCACCTGATGCTGCATTTGTCCCTGGGGCTGACACGGTTGTCTTTATTCCTCATCGGCCTTAGCAGGGGAAGGCCTCGTCTTTTCCTCCTTAGATCCCACAAAACTAAAAGAGCGCCTTGTACTCAACGCCCATCTGAATGGATTTATTAATGGTATTATACTGCGATGTGTGATTGCACTGCTTGTTACTCTAGAGTTCTCTCTGGGAAATATGAACATGAAGATGACGACTATTTCCAAAATCATGGCACCAGGACATTCAAAAGTGTGCATAGAGTATTACCGCTTCCCCTAGCCGGTGCCTACGGGTTGGGTATTATATGCACCAATGCCCAGGTGGTCAGCAGAGTGGTGGCCATGGGGGATGGGGTGAGGGAAGGAAGGATGTGTGACCCGCATGAGGCACAGGGAACCTTCTGGGGTGGCGGAAATATCTCAATTGGCGTAGCACTTACGTGGGTGAGTAGGTTTGTCAAAACTCATCGAACTGTACACTTTAAAAATATGCGTATTTTATTATTGACAAACTTTTCCTCAAAGTTGAACTAATAATACATTTAAGGAAGCAAGAAGAGAGATCTTCTGGATTTCTTGTTGGGTTTGGAAAGACAGATTAATGATGGATGGCATTTGTGTGCGCCAACATTCAATATCTACTTTTCGGGGTTTATACTTTTTTTCTTTTTGCTTTCCTTCTTTCTTTGCCTAAATGGAAAATCAACCTTCATTGAGTTACTGCAGCTGGAAGTAAGAAAAAGCAGAAGTAATGAGCAAACCGGCAGCTGGCTCCCCGAGGTGCTTAATTTTAGTACCGATGCCTTTAGGAATTCTTTGCAACTTCGGTTTGAGTCTTAACTCGTGCGATGAATCACCAATATCGAGGGTAGGTAGGGAGATTGCAGTAATAAACACTCCACTTAAAGGAAATAATCTTATGAATGGCTTTAAAACAGACTTATTTAAAGAGATATCTGTAAAACCTACCGGGTTTTTAATTTGCCATTCTTTTCAACTGTTTAATGTAGAATGTTTTGGGGGGTAACTTAAAGGAATATGAAGGAATATAAGCACACACACATATTGTATATGAATATACGTATCTATACCGATCTGTTTATATATATATATGTATATATGCATGAGTATATATATGTATCTACATATTATGTGTGAAAGTAAATGAGTCTTAATTAGGTGGGTTTTATTTGTGTGTGTGTGTGTGTGTGTGTGTGTGTGTGTGTGTGTGTGTTATTTGTTTTTATTGTACCAGGGATTGAATAATCCAGGACCTTTCACACACTAGGCAAGCACTCTACCACTGAGCTACATCCCCAGCCCTTTTTAATTTTATTTTATTTTGAGACAGGGTCTCACTAAGTTGCCCAGGCTGGCCTTGAATCGAGATTCTCCTTCCTTAGCCTCCCAAGTAGCTGGGATTATGGGCATGTACCAACATGCCTGACTGTCTTTTAATTGAACCAAGATTTTGTCTCTGCACATCTTCCTTTAGCCTTAGGGTGCCTCAGATTATTGGAGGTCTAGTTGTCATAAATCATATATACGTAGCACTTTGAAGGAATGCTCACTGCGTATGGGGAATTTACACAGTGAGTTAGTCCGTGGTAGTCAGCTTTTTGTTGCTGTGACAAAATACCTGACAAACACCAACGTTGAGAAAAAAAGAGGTATTTGGGCTCATGGAATCTGAGTTCCAGTGTATAGATGCTTGGCCCCATTGCTGGGGCCTGGGATGAGGTAGAATATCACAGTGGCAGAGACACTCACCTCTTGGTGTCAGGAAGACCAAAAGAGAGTGAGGACAGGGCTGGGGACAAGATATAATTCCCAAAGCCCCACTCCCTCCAAGTAGCTTCCACCTCCTCCAGTTTCCACCGCCTCCGAGTAGTCCATTTGGCCAGGAATCTCTCAGTGAGTTAATCCTTTGATGAGGTCTCATCCCTCCTGATCCAGTCACTCCTCCAGACCCCACAGCTGAACATCACTGCACTGGGGAGAAGTCTTCAGCAGATGAGTCTTTTGGAGACATTCCAGATCCAAGCCAGGACACAGAACCCTCCAGAGAGAAGGGACCCATAGGAAACCTCTGTAGATACCTAAGAGGGAAATAGTAGGGAATTGGTTCATCCCATCTGGTGGCTGATGGTAAAAGTGGACCAGCACAGGATACTGCTGTGTAAATTGGGCTCGGTGGCACACGCCTGTAATCCCAGTACTTGGGAGGTTGAGACAGGAGGATCCCAGGGTTCGAGGTCAGTCTCAACAACTTAGTGAGACCCTGTTTCAAAATTAAAAAGGACTAGAGGTGTAGCTCAGAGGTAGAACATTCCTGGGTTCAATCCCCAGTACCAATCAATCAATCAATCAATCAACAAATAAACTGCTTTGCAGAGCTAAGATTAACCTGGGAAAATCTAAATTTGCTCAACCTTATGGCCTCTCATAACTATGCAAATGAACACAGGAATTGTGTCCATTTGAGGAGGAATTTATTATGTCTTTGTGAAATTCCGTTAAAGAGTTGCCTTTAATCTAGATCTGTCATAATGATTTCCATGTCATTGCCCATTTTGTTTTCTGTTTTTGTGTTTGATGCTGTGGATGGAACCCAGGGCCATTCTACCTCTGTTCTACACCCCCAGCCCCTTTTTATTTTTGAAACAAGGCCTCTCTAAGATGTTGGGGGTCTTGCTAAGTTTGCTGAGGCTGGTCTTGAACCTGCGATCTTCCTGTCTCTGCCTCTCAAATACTGGGATTACAGGCCTAAACCAGGATGCCTAGCTCCCTTTTGTTTAAGTAATAAATCCCAATTTCTAAACTTGGAACTCTACTTCTATACTTGTACTGATGACATTCGAACTTGCTGTTGGTAGATGTGATGGTTAATTTTCAGTGTCAACTTGACCAGATTGAGAAATGCCACAAGTTTGGCAAAGCATCATTTTGGGTGCATTTCTGGAGGAGGGGAGCCTGTAAGTGGAGTGAACTAGGTAGGAAAACCCTCCCTCAATGTGGGCCGCATCAGCCAGGCAGCCAGGAGCCCAGAGAGAACAAATGCAGAAGGAAAGTTGTCCCTGTCCCCTCACCTTCAGCACCGGGACACATTTTTCTCCTGCCTGGGACACCGAAAGTTGAGGCTCCTTGGTCTTGGGACCCCAGGACCTACGCCAGCAGCTCCCTGGTTCTCAGGCCTTTGGTTGGGAACTGAGAGTTACCGCCCTTGGCTTCCCTGGTTCTCAGGCCTTAGGACTGAGCCATGCTCCTGGCATTGCTGAGTCTCCAGCCTGAAGACAGCCTGTCTTGGAACTTCTCAGCAACCCTAAGCCTATGAGCCAGTCCCCTCCTGGCTCCCTCTCCTGTGTCTATACACATATCCTATTGGTGCCTTCTCTCTGGGGAGGACAGGCCAATGATGGTCATTATTAATGTTCTTTGCCTTCTTTCCTGTAGAGCAGAAACAAGTCTTTTAAAAGACATTGTGTCTGTACAGCTGTAAGGTTGCATCCAGAAGCCTTACGATTTCCAAAACAGGATGCAAAATAATTAGGAAAATACTTTGCATTCTGTAGCTTGCCACAAAACTCAGGTAAGGTGGCAGTCGTTAGAGGAACAAGCTGATTGGGGGATAGATATTTCCAGAGTAACATACTGAATCTAAGGAAGAAGGGAAAGGCTGATGGGAATGATATAGATCTGGGGTTAGCAAAAAATGGCCTGCATTTTTATAAATGCAATTTTATTGGAACTGCCCAGGGTGGGGCAGAACTATGTTCCTGTCCTTACTTAAGTTCAGTGTCTGGGGCCTGTGAATTCAACTGATGAAAATCAGATTGCAGGAGAAAATGTTAATTTAGGCATTGGACATATGCTCAGTGATGAGTGACTTCAAGGGTTGGCTAGAATGGGAGGATTATATACCTAGCTTACCAGGGGAAAGGGAGGAGGGAAAAAAGGCTTGTACGGGGGAACAGTTGGATATATTTAGTGAAGACAAATGGGTTTCTAGGAGTACAAATGGGAGATAAGAATGATTGCAATAATGTGTAGTTCTGCTGTCTTCTTCCTGGTTGTGAAACTCTCCCAGAGGGATTTATAGTGTTTACCCTTGGTCTTTCTCCTGGGAATAGATCTGCATGATTTCTCAGAAGTTTCTGCTTTTAGTCAAATAAGGGGAGCTCCAGCAAAGCTTCTCTCCACATCTGTTGGCTCTCACATGCCTTCTACTTGAAGTCATCTTTCTTAAATATGCTTTTATTTGTCCATTGTAATTATATACCATACTGAGGTATAGATTGATAAGAACATGCATGCACACAAGTCTTTGAGCATTTCCTTTCCCTCCAGGACTCACCCCCTCCCTCCCCTTCCTCAAACATCTCATTGAGATTGGCATTGGTAATCTAATATGCATACGTAGCATTATTTCAACTGTGATCTTCGTTTCTCTCTCTCACCCCTTGTCCCTCCTCTTAAGCCCCTTCCATCGCTCCATCGGAATCTCTGTTCCTCTCTCTTAGGTCACCCTTGTTTTACAATCTATATCTAGCATCCACATATGAGAGGAAACATACTAAACCCCAACTCTGAGTTCAGAGAAGGTCCCGGCAGGACACAACCCCTCCAGCTCCTTGACATTACCAGTGACTGTTTTCACACTTTGGCACAGTTGAGTACAGGCGCTCCCTGGTTGGCTACATTCCAATTAACCCAAGATCAGTTGAAAGTGCATTTCATACACCTGACTCACTGAACGTGGTTATATTACTGTACTGCTGGAGTATCCATTGTACCCCCAATATAATAGGGGAATCAATAATCAAATGGATATCGGGTTTCAGTTTTTTTCTAGAATTTGTGGTTGGGTGAGAAGTTAGGAGTAGGGAATACACTTGGGTGACTCACTTTATCCAAGTATAAATCTACACATAGGAAGTTTGGGGTCTTTGAAGGTCACTGGTGTCCTGCATAGGAAGTGTGTTAGTGGCCACAGAGGTTCACAGCAGGGAAGCCTTTCCTCTCCAGGGAGCTTGTTCAAGGCCTCCCAGTCCTTCAAACACAGCCTTTGCCCCCAGCAATGACATAAAACGCATCCCTGGCCTTGGGCTGACTTCAGTCCCTGTGTTGAGATTCCACCTTGGACTCGTGCAGGCCTATGGGCTCACTCAGAGCCTCCCTTTCCTCCTGGGGAGATGAAGACAAGGTCCATTGTGAGGCTTAAGCATGCAAAGGAAATACCAGTGTCCTTCCTTCCAACTCGTCTGGCTGTCTCCAGTGTCTCTGGATGGGAAGGGACAGTGGGCCCGCTGCGTAGGTCCCTGGAGGTTCAGCATCCTTTCTGGCTCCAACAAGCGATACTCATTCTTTGTTTCATGGTTCTGGCCAACTCCTTAATGTGATCAATGGCATGTACACAATCAGTTGAAGAAGAGCCTCCTTTCAGCAGTCCCCCTGCCCTGCTCTCTTTGCTGTGGTTCTCCAGGTTCTTCATGAGCAGGGATTCTTGTTTGCCAGGATATCCTAAATGCCTTGACTCGTGCTTGGCCTATGGTGGGTTCCCAGGAAGTATCTGTGTTCCTGCCACTACACATTTTTTTTTTTTTTTTTTTTTTTGCGGTACTGGGGATTGAACTCAGGGGCATTCTACCTCCGAGCTATACCCCCAGCCCTATTTTGTATTCTTTATGTTGAAACCGAGTCTCACTAAGTTGCGGAGTTCCTCACTAGGTAGCTGAGGCTGGCCGCGAACCCAGATCCTCCGGTCTCAGCCTCCCGAATGCTGGGATTACA
>PVLC010015896.1:0-27712 GCA_004027655.1 Graphiurus murinus
GAGAGGGGTTATTGGAAGTCTGTAGGAAAAGCACTATTTGGAAAGACGACCTCAGCACTGTGTTTGTTATCGTGTGTGTAAAACCTTTGATCCCAGAAAAGAGAGAGAGATAATAAAAGAGGTTCGAACCAGTAGCTTTTAGCCGGCGTCTTTTATTGGGGCCTCATGGCTGAAGGTTCAGCCTGGGGCGCCCGATACATATGGTTAACCAGTTTTGCCAACACCATTTGTTAAAGAGGCTTTTTCCCAGTGTATGTTTTTGGCTCCTTTGTCAAAAACCAGTTGACTGTAAGCACATGGGTCTATTTCTGAATCTTCTATTCTGCTCCATTGGTTAGTGTGTCTGTTTTTGTGCCAATACCAAGCTGTTTTTATTACTGTGGCTTTGTGGTATAATTTGAAGTCAGGTATTGTGATACCTCCTGCATGACTCTTGTTGCTAAGAACTACTTTGGCTATCCTGTGCTTTTTGTTGTTCCAAATGAATTTAAGGACTGATTTTCTAAGTTTGTGAGGAGTGACCTTGGTAATTTCATGGGTATTGCATTGAATTTGTAGATTACTTTTGGGAGAATGGTCATTTTGATATTTATTCTGCCTATCCAAGAGCATGGTAGATTTTTCCATCTTCTTAGGTCTTTGTCGATTTCTTTTTTCAGCTTTTTGTAGTTTTCCTTATAGAGGTCCTTTACCTCTTTGGTTAGGTTTATCCCTAAATATTTAATTTTTCGGGGTGCTATTGTGAGTGGAATTGTTTTCTGGATTTCTTTTTCAGTGGTTTTATGGTTGGTGTATAGGAAAGCTTCTGATTTCTTAAGATTGATTTTGTATCCAGACACTGTCCTGAATTTGTTCATCAGTTCTATAAGTTTTTTGGCTGACTTTGTTGGGTCTTCTAGATATAATATCATGTCATCTGCAAAGAGGGATAATTTTAGTTCTTCTTTCCCTATTTTTATCCCTCTGATTTCCTTATCTTGCCTTATTGCTCTGGCTAGAGTCTCAAGTACTATGTTGAACAGAAGAGGTGATAATGGACATCCTTGTCTTGTTCCTGTTTTTTAGTGGGAACTCTTGCAGTTTTTCTCCATTTAATATGATATTGGCTGTAGGTCTATTGTATATCGCCTCTATGATTT
Organism: Graphiurus murinus; assembly: GCA_004027655.1. Taxonomy (NCBI): domain Eukaryota; kingdom Metazoa; phylum Chordata; class Mammalia; order Rodentia; family Gliridae; genus Graphiurus; species Graphiurus murinus. Next base: position 1,140 of record PVLC010015896.1, read on the forward strand.
TGAGGTATGTTCCTTCTATTCTGATTCTCTGCAGTGCTTTTAGCATGAATGTGTGTTGGATCTTGTCAAATGCTTTTTCAGTATCAATTGAGATGATCATGTGATTTTTGTCTTTGAGTTTGTTTATGTGGTGTATTACATGGATTGTTTTTCATATGTTGAACCAGCCTTGCATCCTGGGATGAACCCGAGTTGGTCATGGTGTATAATTTTCTTGATGTGGTTTTGAATATGCATTGCTAGTATTTTGTTTAGCAGTTTTGCATATAACTTCATCAGTAATATAGGCCTATAGTTTTCTTTTCTTGAGCTGTCTTTATTTGTCTTTGGTATTAATGTGATGTTGGCTTCATAGAACGTGTTTGGGAGGGTCTCGTTTCTTTCTATTTCACGGAATAGTGAGGAGTATTGGGATTAGTTCTTCCATAAATGTTTTATAAAATTCACTTGGAAAGCCATCTGGCCCTGGGCTTTTGTTTGATGGTAAACTTTTTATTGCTGTTTCTATTTCCTTGATTTTTATTTGTTGATTTAAGTTTTCTATATCTTCTTGGCTCAGTTTAGGAGGGGTGTATGTTTCTAAAAAATTGTCAATTTCTTCCAGATTTTCCATTTTGTTGGAGTATAGTTTTTCAAAATAGTTTCTGACTATCCTCTGTATTTCCACACTGTCGGTGGTAATATCATCTTTTATTTTGGTAATTTGGGTTGATTCTCTCTTTCTTTTGGTTAGGTTGGCCAATCGTATATTGATCTTGTTTATTTTATCAAGAAACCACCTTTTGGTTTTGTTGATTTTCGGTATTTTTTTATTCTCTATTTCATTAATTTCTGCTCTGATTTTCATGATTTCCTGTCTTCTACTGGCTTTGAGGTTGCATTGTTTTTGTTTTTCAAGGGCTTTGAGCTGTGTCATTAGGTTATTTATTTGGTGAGTTTCGGTTCTTCTTATATGGGCACTCAATGCTATAAATTTTCCTCTTAGTACTGCCTTTAAGGTGTCCCAGAGGTTTTGATATGTTGTGTCTCTGTTTTCATTGGTTTCTAGGATTTTTTAAAACTTCTCTCCTTACTTCTTCTATAACTCATTCCTCATTCAGCAGTGTGGTGTTAAGTCTCCATGTGTTTACATGGTTACTCTGGGTCTTCTTGGAGTTGATTTCTAGTTTCACTCCATTGTGGTCTGAAAAGATGCAGGGAATTATGTTACATTTTTTAATTTGCCAGTGCTCTCTTTGTGGCCCAGAATGTGGTCTATTTTGGAGAAGGTTCCATGGGCTGCTGAGAAAAATGTGAATTCAGCTGTAGTTGGGTGAAATATTCTGTATGTGTCTAACAGTGTTGGGGGCAGGGAGGCTGATCAGAGTTGGAATTTACACTTTGAGGAAACTCCTCCTCAGCAGCCACAGAGATTATGCAAAAACAGGTTCTATCTGTTATCTTGCTGAGGCCCTTACCTGATAAAGACACGGTCAACCTTGACCAATCATGCAAGCCCACACAAGCTTACCTGATCCCTCTGACCCCACCCCTCACCTCTAACTATTTAAGCAGCCCCTTCGTTAATAAAAATTGAGGCTTGATCAGAATCCTGTCTTGCCTCCGTTCTTCGCGTCGCTTGTTTGCTTCATTCCTTTAGGTTAAGCTGCCTCGGTCTCCATTCCCAACCCCCGCTGGCCGGGGCATAACAGGTCCATTTGGTTTATGGTATTATTTAGGTCCGAAGCATCCTTACCGACCTTTTTTTTTTTTTTAGAAGATCGGTCTAGTGATGTGAGAGGAGTATTAAAATATCCTCATATTAGTGTATTGGGATCTATGTGTGATTTTATATCATGAAGAGTTTGTTTTATGAAAGTGGTTGCACCTATGTTTGGGGCATAGGTGTTGATAATTGTTATTTCCTCCTGCTAGATTTTTCCTTTTACTAGTAAAAAATGACCCTCTTTGTCCCTTTTGATGAGCTTAGGTTTGAAATCTAATTTATCTGATATCATAGTTACTTGTCTTCAAGTTCCATTGGCATGAATTACCTTACTCCAGCCCTTCACCTTTAGTTTGTCTAAAAAAGATTCCTTTAGGGAATCTTTGCTTGTAAGGTGTGTTTCTTGCAGGCAGCATATAGATGGATTCTGGGTTTTAATCTACTTTGGGACCTTGTGCCTTTTTATTGGGGAGTTGAGACCATTTGTATTCAGTGAGAGTATTGAGAGATGATTTTTAATTCCTAACATTGTGGGTTTTGACTTCTGTTTGCAGTAGTGTTTGTTCTTTTTTGCTTAGTTGTTTGCTTCCTGGAAATTATTGTTTCTCTCGTTCTGATGTTGACTTGTTAGTTGTTCCTTGTAGTTAATCTCTTTGAGTATTTTCTCTAGTGCTGGTTTGGAAGACATAAATTCTTTCAGTTTCTGTTTGTCATGGAAGGTTTTTATATCCCTGTCAATTTTGAGAGAGAGTTTTGCTGGGTAGGAGAATCTTGGCTGCAAGTTATTTTCTTTCAGAGTTTGGAATATGTTACTCCAGCCCTTCCTGGCTTTCATGACATGGTTTGGGAGGTCTGGAGTGATTCTAATTGATTTGCCTCTAAATGTCACTTGGCCTTTTACTTTTGTTGCCTTTAGAATTCTCTCCTTAACTTCTACATTAGTCAGCTTGATTATTATGTGGTGTGGTGAACCTCTTCTTTGGTCTTGTCTAAAGGGGGTTCTATATGTTTCCTGCACCTGTGTGTCAACTTCTCTTTCTATGTTTGGAAAATTCTCTGATATTACTACTTTGAAAAGGTTGTTTATTCCATTAGTTTCAACTTCTAATCCCTCTTCTATGCCTATTATTCTTAGGTTAGTTCTTTTAAAGTTGGCCCAGATCTCATCGATGTCCAATTCATACTGTCGAATTTTTTTTCTATATTACGTACAATGGATTCATTTTTGGAATGGTCATCTTCTAAGAGTGATATTCTATTTTCCATGTGGTCTAATCTATTGTTTATAGTTTGTATTGATGCCTTCACTTCTATTATTGCATCTTTCACATCCTTCACTTCCTTCAAGGCTTCTCTATGATTCCTGCTCAGGGTGTCAGATTCTTTGTTTATTTTTTCCTTTATTTTTTTCCAGCTCTCTCTACATTCTTTCTGGAAGTTTTCTATCCTCTCTATTATTAAAGATCTGAATTGTTCTTCTGGTAAGCTCTGCCATCAGTGTTGTTGAGTTCTGTTATTGTGGGATTGTGTTGACTCATTGTTTCTTTGGTATTTCTCCTTCCCATGGTTTCCCTGTTCTTAAATTTATAACTTTGCTGCTCTTGCAAGCTTTCTCTGAATTTATAGGTTTCTTATTTTTATTTTCTCTCTGTGAGTGGTATCTTGAGTTGCAATCACTCTGGTGCTTCTTCTGCCTGCTCTATTGGTGTCTTTGGTGGTTTCAGGTGTTGACTTCTAGGGTCCAGCAAAAGCTAACAAAGCAACCAATCCTCCAAACAAACATACATAAATCAAAGCAATGCAAAGTGAAAACAGAGTAAAAATGAAACAAAACAAAACAAAAAACCCAGAAAACAAAAAACAATAGCAAGAAACAAAATAAAAATCCCTGCAAGTTTGTAAGAACAGACCTGGTTTGGCCTCTGCAGATCTTTGGGTAGATCCCTGCTGCTGTGGGCGGTAGACAAAATGGCAGCTGACAAGATGGGGGCTGCTACTGACGCTCACATGCTGGCTCCCCCGTTCTTCCTGGTCTGCTCTCTAGATTCTGACCAACTGCCCCTGTTGCTTTACTCACTTTTATGCTGCTTTGCTTCTCTTTCCTTCCGTCAAAAAGCTGTTCCTGCGGCAGTTTTGATTCAAGCTCTGCAGTGCAGTTATATTTGCTTCGGCCCTGTAGGGAGAGGTGAGCTGGAATGGCCCTGCGCGGGCTTAAGCTGGTCATACCACGCGTTCTAGTCTCTGTCAAAGGTCCCTTGATATGCCGCCTAGCTAGGATGAGGAGTTCAGGAGTCGCTCGCTCCACCTCTGGTCACTGGGAATGCAGAAGTTCGTTATATATTTCTTTGTTAGTAGACCCCATGCCAGGGGCCGGCTCAATGGTGGCTGCCACTCAGCGGCGTGGCACCGCGGCCTCGGAGACGGGCTTCTTTCTTCTCCCTGGTCAGTCTTCTGGATCTGATCAGCTGTATTTCAGTTTTCGTAGCATTTTTCACCTTTTTATTGCTTTTTTTCTTCTGTCAAAAAGCTGCTTCTATGGCTGATTTGAATTGAGTTCACAGCGCCTCTTGAGACGTGTCTCACTCTGACGCCATCTACCCCGAAGTCCCTATTCTTCTATCTCTTAACATTTGTACAGAGCTCATTTGTTCCCTTTATGTCTTATTATAATGAAGATATTTGGTGTTATGAATTTGCTAGCGATTACTGCTTTGTCTGTACCTTATAGGTAGTGTTCTCAAGATCATTGTTTTCTAAATATTCCTCATCTGAAGTATTCATTTCTTCTTTGACTCAATATGCATTTAATAGAGTGTTATTTTCCTTTGTCTTTGGCTTTATTATTTCTATAGTTGTTTGCATGTGGGAGAAGAATGTGGCCTTTGTGATACAGACATGTTCATATTTATTAATGTCTACTCTGGCCTAATACATGTAGCCATACCATAATGGTATAAAAAAAAGTGTATTCTCCTATAGGGCACAGACTTTGAGATATAGGTAAGTAAGTAGGGTTGCCTCAGAAGGACTCAAGGGAGAATTATAGTCTCCTGACATCCGAAAGAAGGTCTCCAATATAACCCTTTTGTGGAATAAGTGTGACTAAATACACACACACACACACACACACACACACACACACACACACTGACACACACACCCTAGGCAGCCCTTTGCCACAATTCGATGGGTGGGGAGCATTTGGCCCTAGGCAAACTGGGTTGCACCCTAATGGGGGTCCCCTGCAGGATCCAGCTTTGCTAACCTCCTCCCTCACTGGCTTCTTCCCTGTCCTGCCTCCCCCTCCCTCACCCATTCCTTCTGGGAGCATTGCTGTCACAGAGCACTTCCCCACGAGTCCAGGAGTCTGTCTCCTTTTAAACTTGTTCCAACACATAATCAGAAATAACTTTCCAGACAGAGGCCCACGATGGGGACCTTTACCATCTGTTGGTGTCGGGCTGTTTCACCCATGAGTGGCTCTAAGCACTGTGGAGAGGACTCCCTCAGGGTGGGGAGGGATGACTCAGGATGTGGTCAAGGGGCCAGAGAAGAACAAATGCCAAGGATTCTGAGGATCAAAATACAAACATCAAAATACAAGGATCAAAATACAAACATCAGAGCAGTGAGGCCCAGGGGAGCCTGGGAAGGAATGATGGTATAAGGTCTTGTTTTTAACTGGGGGACTATCCAGAGCCAGTCCCCTCTGGCTGTCACAAGATTCCCTGTTCAATGATAACTTTTGCCTTTCTCTTCCCTCCAATGGGAGACGATGAGCATCCCCTCCCTGCCTTAATAGAGCTTCAGTTGTGAAGGACCCGGGGAGTTTGTAGCACATCTTCTGGAGCCAGCAGAGGCTGACAGATGGCTACGCTACATCTTCTCTGTGACTCTTCCCCCAGGAGGAGTGCAATGCACAGGCCACAGTGGAGGGCTCTAGCTGCTTTCCAGGAGACAAGAGGCAGCGGGCCTCACACTTTACATCTTGTCTCTGCACACCTGCTGTGTGACTCTGAACAAGTTGCCAAGTCTCTCTGAGCCTCAGTGAAGTGGAAATACTTACTGAGTAGATATTTGCATTCTAGCCTTGGTGTCCTTCTTGGTGAAGAACTAGAGTCCAATCCAAGATAAAGTTCAAAGACAGGGCAAAGCAGGCTATAGAACACTGTGGAGTGGATGTGTACCCCCTCCACTCATGCTCATATGTCAAAGCCCAGTCCTCAGTGCAATAGTGTTTGGGGTCCTTGGGAAGTATTAAGTTTAGATGAAGGCTGAAAGTGGAGCCCTCAGGATGGAATCAGCGCCCTTAGAAGAAGAAACCAGGACGAGATTAAAGATGGCAGAACAGAGGGAGACAGTGTGTTTCAGGCACTCTGAGACTCAGAACTAAACCAGCAGGATGACTGCCTCTTGACAGGGAAATAAAAGCAGCCCAAACTCAATAAAACAATGATAGTCAAACACAGTGGGACCAGAGGCAGGAGAGAGAGCAGAGGACTGTGAAGACCTCCACCTGTCTCTCCTGGTGAGTGGAGAGCGGCAGCGGCAGTACCATCTTGCCAGGCCATGCCAGCACCAGGGCTCCCAGAGACCTGCAGCAATGAAGCAGCAGATTCTTATAAAGCCAGCAACTACAGACCATCATCAAAAGCAGTAGACTCCTCTCTCCATGCTCTATAAAGACCCGACTGTCTAGACAGCCTGGAGCGATCCTGCAGCTGCTGCTAAACCCATCTCTGCCTGCAGGGACCTGAGCAGAGCTCATCAAGACTGGAGTTAACAAGCTGTCCCAGTGGGAAACTGCCCTGCGCTGCCACAGGGATTTGCATGGCAATGAACAGACTCTCCAGATCTGTGAGTTTGCAAATCACCCCTGTGGAGGCGGGGGTGGGGTCGACAGTCAGACACTGCAGAATGTGAATTAGCAGACAGGCCCTAGGGACATTCGTGCAGGAGGGAGCCACAGTTGTAGTTTACCACACCCTTGCAGGGTCTCCAGTGATCACTACATGACAGCCAGCCATGGTGTCTGCAGAGTGAAATAACTCAGCCTACTGAGTTGCAAGCTTGGAAAGCTTTAAACTTGAGCCTGATCATGTTTGGGTGTTACAAGCACCAATGCCAGAGGCCAACAAGGGATCATATGATCGTAGCTGCCCAGAACAGCAGTGGTGTCCCTGGAGCTAAATAACTGAGCCACCCAAGCCCCAGGCTTAGAACTGTACAACCTCTCCCTGCCAGAACTTGGCCCTGAAAGCAAGAAGGTCAGGGGCCAGCACAGTTCAGCTACAGGCTGGGAACTCAACACTCTCTCCACCAGCAGAGTTTGTGCTTGGCATGCATGCATACGAGTGACTGAGAGTGCTCCATGGGATCATAACCAGAAGATCAGGAGTGGTGTCCCAGGGGCCAGCCAAGCTCAGAGAACGTACCAATCACTGGCCCTGCTGAAATTAAGCCCACTGGCAACAGAGGTCAGAGGTCAGTGCTCTGCAGTTTCGCAGGCTCACAATCAGCAGAGCAGGAGGGGTGTCTGTGGGGCATTAATTCCCAACCAGCAGGCTGCAGGCTCTGAACAGAACATCACAGTCTCTGGCCCTATGGAGTTTGGGCCTGGAGACCACAGTGGCCTGCAGCCCATTAGAGACCCCTGTTTGCCAGCACTAAGAATTATTTCTAGTTAAAGAGACTCTGGGGAACAAATTCAAAAGTTTGATTATATGAGACAGATTGGTAGAGGCAAATACATACCTCAAGCATAGACCTTATAAAGGAATAACAAATAGACACAAGACTGGACTGACATACAAAAAGAAAGAAGATGCCAAGAGAACAGAAATACAAACTTGAGAATCCTGAATATATGATAATGAAGAACAGTGAGGAAACAATAAACTCCCACAACTCAACAACAAGGGAGAGATCACCAATGCTAATCTTCAGGAAATGCCACAAGGAAAACTCTGAATTTGGATCTTCAATATGTTGAAAGGACTCAAAGAAAGTGTACAGGAAATGAAAGCGCATGTCAATAGAGAAATTGAGGCCCTAGGAAAGAACCAAAAAGAGGCTTTGAGTGAAATGAAGGAGTAAATAAATGAATTAAAGACTGCAATGGAAACCACCTCTGGGAGGCTGGACCACATGGAAAACAGAGAAGCACTCTTGTGGGATAGTTCATTCAAAATTAAAAGCACAGTCAACAATATAGAGAAGACAGTATAACAACACAACCTGGACATTCAACAAATATGGGACAATATGAAGTGTCCTAACTTATGGATAATAGGCATTGACAAAGGTCTAGAAGCACAAACCAAAGATATCAGAAACCTCTTCAGAGGAATAATTTCAGATAATTTCCCAAATAGAGAAAAAGACTTGGACATTCACATACAGGGGACATTCAGAACACCAAAGAAGGACTTTCCCCATGCCACATAATAATCAAAATGACTACCATAGAGGCCAAGGAAAGAATATTAAAAGCAGCAAGAGATAAAGAACAGGTGATGTTCATGAGAAAAACAATAAAAATCACTCCAGACTTATCAACCCAAGTCATGAATGCCAGGAGGGGCTGGTATGACATACTCCATACCCCAGAAGAAAGCAACTTCCAACCAAAACTGCTATATCCAGCAAAGATGTCATTCAAAATTGCTGGGGAAATAAAAACATTCCAAGACAAGCAGAAACTAAAAGAATTCATGACTACCAATCAGTGCTAGAGAAAATACTTAAAGAAAAAAGACACAAAGAAGAAAAAGAAACAAATACCAGAACCAGAGAAGGGATGAACTCCACCAGATGGGCAACTAAGCAAAAGAGAAACAACACTACATAAAACAGAGTTCAAAATGGCAGGAAACAAAAATTATATCTCAATAATAACACTAAATGTCATGTCTTAACTCCCAATTAAAAGATGTAGACTGGCAATGTGAATTTAAAAACATGATCCAACTATATGTTGCTTGCAAGAAACTCACCTTACAGACGAAGGTATCCATAAGCTAAAGGTGAAAGGATGCAAAAAGATATACCATGCAAATAGATACCCAAAACAAGCAAGGGTAGCAGCACTCATATCTGACAAAATAGACTTTAAGCTAAAACACATCAGAAGAGACAAAATGAGTCACTTCCTATTAATAAAAGGAACAATCCAACAAGAAGATATAATGATAAACATTTATACCTCAAATGTGGGTGCAGCCACTTTTGGAAAACAAACTCTTTGGGACATCAAGTCTCAAAGAAACCCAAATACATTAATATTAGGAGACTTCAACACACCACTCAAACAACTAGATCAATCTTCCAGGAAAAAGATTTTACTCATCCAATCTAAAGAACTCTATAAACCAAATGGACCTAATAGACATATACAGAATATTTTAACCAACAACAACTGAACACACATTCTTCTAAGCTGCTCATGGAATCTTCTCCAAAATAGACCACATCCTGGGCAACAAAACAAAATTTAAAAAATTTAATGTTATTCCTGCATCTTCTCAGATTACAATGGAATGAAAATAGAAATCAACAACAGGAAAGCCAAATGAAATTACATAAATACATGGAGACTAAATGATCTACTCTTTTTTGTTGGTTTTTTTTTTTTTTTTTTTGGTTTTAGTACTGGGGATTGAACTCAGGGGCATTCTACCCCCGAGCTACACCCCCAGCCCTATTTTTCATTCTTTAGTTTGAAACAGTGTCTCACTAAGTTGCGGAGAGCCTCACTAAGTAGCTGAGGCTGGCCGCGAACCCAGATTCTCTGGTCTCAGCCTCCCAAGTACTGGGATTACAAGCTTGCACCATCATGCCTGGCTAAATAATACACTCTTGAATGAGGACTGGATCACAGAAGAAGTAAGAGAAAAAAATTCTAAAATTAATGGAAAATTAGAGACATGACATACCAAAATCTATGGCACACATTGAAGGCAGTGTTAAGAGGAAAATTTATAGCACTGAGTGCTCACATAAGAAAAACAGAAAGTCATCAAATAATCAACCTAATGACACACCTCAAGGACCTAGAAAAACAGGAACAGTCTAATACCAAAGCCAGCAGAAGGCAGGAGATAATTAAAATCAAAGCAGGAATCAATGACCAGAGAACAACAACAAACAAACAAACAACAACCAAAAAAAATACAAAGGATGAACAAAACAAAAAACTGGTTCTTTGAAAAGATTAGCAAGATAGACAAACCCCTAGCCAACCTACCAAAAGAAAGAGAGAATCAACCCAAATTATTAAAATCAGAAATGAAAGAGGAGACATCACCACAGACAGTGAGGAAACCCAGAGGATCATCAGAAATTATTTTGAAAATTTATATTTCAATAGACTGGAAAACATGGAAGAAATCAAAAGATTTCTAGACACATACAACCTATCTAAATGGAACCAAGAAGACATAGAAAACCTAAGCCAACGAATAGCAAGCAAAGAGATAAAAACAGCAATAAAAAGCCTTCCATCAAAGAAAAGCCCAGGTCCAGACAGATTCCCAGCTGAATTCTACAAAACCTTTACAGAAGAACTAAAGTAAATACTGCACAAGTTATCCCATGAAATCAAAAGAGATGGAATTTTTTTCCAAACTCTTTCTATGAGGAAAGTATCACCTTAAATTCAAAGCCAAATAAATATCTCTTGAGAAAAGAAGATTACAGACCAATATCATTAATGAACATAGACACAAAAATTCTAAACAAAATACTAGCCATGCACATACAAAACCAAAAAACTTGTACACCACAACCAAGTTGGTTTCATCCAAGAAATGCAAGGCTGGTTCAACATATTCAAATCAATATATATTATTCACCACATAGATAGAACTAAGGACAAAAATCACATGATCATCACAACGGATGCTGAAAAAGCATTTGACAAAATCCCAAACCCATTCATGTTAAAAAAAACACTGCAGAAAATCGAAATAGAAGGAATGTACCTCAACATCATTGAGGCAATGTACAATAAACCCAAAGCAAACATCATACTGAATGGGGAAAACCTGTGGGAATGCCCTTTAAAACCAGGAACAAGACCAGGATGCCCACTATCACCACACAATGAGGTCACCATTTCAGACCAGCTTAGCAATGTACATGGTATATGCTAGGTGGAAATTGTCTGCAAGCAGACAAACTTGGGACCAAATGGGACCGAAAGGTGGATTTTAATGACCTCCTATTCTCCCTGAAATGATTTACCTTGCCACTCCCTAAACCTGGCCTGTGATCGCCACTCCCTGGAATTTAACTTGTAATCCTAAATTTAACCTGTGACCTCCTTATCCTTTGTTTGCTTAAACCCTCAATAAAAGAAAGAAGCTGGCTACATGATGACAGGAAAATTGCCTGGCTCCTTCTCAGCCAACTCCCATGGTAAAAATAATAATTTTGGACCCAGAGTCATTTGTGCAAAACACTTCAGCAAGCAGCAACCATAGCACCTGAGACCATCAAACAATCCTTTTTAATATAGTCCTTGAGACTCTTGCCAGAGCAATAAGACAAGAGAAGGACATCAAAGGAATTCAAATAGGAAAAGAAGAGTTACAATTATCTCTGTTTACAGATTACATGATACTATATTTAGAAGACCCCAAAAATTCAACCAAAGGGCTACTAGAATTGATTAACAAATTCACAAAGCAGCAGGATACAAAATCAACCTTAAAAAAACAGTAGCTTTTCTATATGCCAACCATGAACCACAGAGAAAGAAATCCAGAAAACAATTCCGTTCACAATAACCTCAAAATCAATAAAATACCTAGGAATAAACTTAACCAAGGAGATAAAAGACCTCTACAAGCCGGGCGTGATGGTGCACGCTTGTAATCCCAGTACTTGGGAGGCTGAGACCAGAGGATCCGGGTTCGCGGCCAGCCTCAGCTACCTAGTGAGGCACTCCACAATTTAGTGAGACCCTGTTTCAAAATAAAGAATAAAAAATAGGGCTGGGGGTATAGCTCAGAGGTAGAATGCCCCTGAGTTCAATCCCCAGTACCACAAAAAAAAAAAAAAAAAAAAAAAAACCTCTACAACGAAAATTATAAAACACTAAAGAAAGAAATGGAAGATCTCAGAATATGGAAAGATCTCCCTTGCTCTTAGATAAGCAGAATCAATATTATCAACATGGCCATCCTATCAAATGCAATCTCTAGAGTCAATGCAATCCCTATCAAAATACCCATGTAATTCTTCACAGACCTAGAAAAATCAGTTGGCATCTTGCTCTGCATTCAACAGAGATCCAACTGCCCCGACGCCCGGCCAGAACCTGTGACAGTGGTAGGTCAGCCCGCTTCTCCCTCCAGAGAGCCATAGCTGTGTTCAACTGTAAGTTAGGAACTAGTGTGGCAAGCGGTAGACTGATGGGGTCTGAGATTGCAGTCCAACCCTGTAGTGACTGGGTTGGAGCAGAGGTGCAAGAGAGTCCCATTGCACTGCAGGGTGCAGAATCATTAGAGGGCCTCCGGAGAATGCCTCATGATTACACTGAACACCCACCACCTGGGTAGGCAAAGAGAGAGAGAAATGCAGACACAGGGCCTGTGCAAAGCACGGAGCCCCAGGTTTACACTGGGTCTAGCTCCAATGACGCCTGCCACCTACATAGAGAGTGACACAGGGACAGGCCCTGTGGAGAGCTCAGAGACTCAAGCATGCAGCGGGAGAGGCATCAGCAGCACTCAGTGCCTGCACAGACAGAGAAGGACATAAGGCCAGGGTCCTAATCATTGCAGGAGACCCAAAAGTGGGTCTACAAACTGACATCACTACTATAGGTCACTGAGCTAATGAGAACACTTGGAACATGCTTGAAAATATACTATAGTGAGAAGACATTAAACAGCTGAAAATATCCACACAGACCCAGGAGGACAGCAGAGACCAAGTCTGCTCTGTACTTATATATTTTCGGGGTTGTTTGTTTGGTTGGTTTGTTATTTTTTGTTTGTTTGTTTGCTCTCTTTCCCCATCCCTTTTAGAAGCTTCCCCCTATTTCTACTTTCTTCTCTTCAACCCCTTTTTTTCTTTGTCTTTGTCTTATATTAAATCCATTTCATATCACTACACCTAAATACTCTACATTAACTACTAAAATCCTCCTATATATTCACCATCTCTAATCTCTATCACATATTACCTTACTACATTCCAACTGGAATTCTACTCAACCATATCCCCTACTTTAGCCTATTTTTGCACCCATCACTCCAGCTCCTCCCCCCTCCCCCAACCTTCACCATTGAACACAACACAACTTGCCCTTGTATACACCAGCTGACACCTCCAAATCCCTACTGCTGAGATTGGACCAGAGAGGTGAAACACCAGAAAGGACTGCCAGACACTAAGGATAAACTAACTACAGCTGATAGAAGAAATCGCCCCACATCTTGCACACTGAGGTTTAAAAGCACGTAGGGCACAAACTGTTCTGCTCATGCCTCTGAGCTGACTCCCTGTAATGGAGGTGACAGAGAGAACCCTGGGTCTTAACACCTGAAACCCATCAGCGTCATCACTGCAGTGGGCGGAAGGAGCCCCAGAGTAACCAGAACTCAGTACTGACCATCTACAGGTAGAAAAACAGTGGGGTGAGAGTAGACAGAGTTTTCAAGAATGGTCTCAAAGGGTGATAAAAACACAACAGAGAACAGAGATTAACCATATGGTAGAGGCTCTTCAACTGTAAGGCATACCTAGTGGTAAACATAAACCTCCACAATATGATATTACTCAGAGAGAAAAAATAGACATGAGAAACCTATAGACTGAAAGCTAGCAAGAGCAACAATGATATAAACTTAAGAAACTGGAAATCATGGGGAGGAAGAATAGCAAGGAAACAAGGAGCTCTCACAACCCCACAATAACAGAACCCACCAACACAGAATTTCAGAGATTTCCTGAAAAACAATTCAAATCTTAATAGTAGAAATGATGCAGGATTTCCAAAAAGAAATCAGAGAGAGCCTGCAGGAAATGAACAAAGAAACAAAGAATCTGACACTCTGAACAGGGATCAAAAAGAAGCCTTGAAGGAAGTGAAGGATGTGAAGGATCCAATAATTGAAGTGAAGGCATCAATACAAACTATAAACAGTAGACTAGACCATATGGAAAAATAGACATGCATTCCTAGAATATGACCATTCCAAGAATGAATGTATAGTATATAATTTAGAAAAAAACAACAACAGCATGAATTGGACAATGACAAGATCTGGACCAATTTTAAAAGAGCTAACCTAAGAATTATAGGCATAGAAGAGGAAATAGAAGCTGAAACCAAAGGAACCAACTATCCTTTCAAAGAAGTAATATCAGAAAAAATTCCAAACATAGAAAACAGGTCAACACACAGGTACAGGAAACATATAAAACCCTCTTTAGACAAGATCAAAGACAACATTCACCACACCACATAATAGTCAAACTGACTAATGTAGAGGCCAAGGAGAGAATCTTTAAGGCAAAAAAGTAAAAAACCAAGTGACATTTAGAGGCAAACTAATTAGAATCACTCCAGATCTCCCAAACAAGTCATGAAAGCTAGCAGGGCCTGGAGCAACATATTTCAAACTCTGGAAGAAAATAGCTTGTAGCCAAGATTTTTTCTACCCAGCAAAACTATCTCTCAAATTTGATGGGAAAATAAAAAAACCTTCCATGACAAAAAGAAACTGAGAGAATTTGTCTTCCAAAATCAGCACTAGATAAAATACTCAAAGAGATTAACTACAAAGAAGAACTAACAAATAAACATCAGAGCCAGAGAAACAATAATTTCCAGCAAGCAAACAACTAAACAAAGAAGAATAAACACTACCTCAAACAGAAGTTAAAACTCAAAATGTTAGGAATTAAAAATCATCTCTCAATAATCACACTGAATATAAATGGCCTCAACTCCCCATTAAAAAAAATAAGGTGGCAAAATGGATTAAAAACCAGAATCCATCTATATGCTGCCTTAAAAAACATACCTTACAAGATACTCACATACTAAAGGTGAAGGGCTGGAGCAAGGTAATCCACGCCAATAGAACTCGAAGACAAGCAGGAGTAGCAACTATAATATCAGACAAATTAGACTTAAAGCCTAAGCTTATCAGAAGAGAAAAAGCAGGTAATTTTTAGAGGTAAAAAGAACAATTCAGCAAGAGGAAATAGCGATAGTCAACATTTATGCCCCAAACATAAGTGCAGCCACTTTCATAAAACAAACTATTCATGATATGAATTCACACATAGATTCCAATACAAGAATACTGGGAGACTTCAGCACTCTTCTCACACCACTAGATTAATCTTCTAGACAGAAGATCAGTAAAGATGCCTCAGACCTAAAGAATATTATAAACCAAATGGACCTATTAGACACACCCGAATATTTCACCCAACTACAGCTGAATTCACATTTTCCTCAGCTGCTCATGGAACGAACCTCCTCCAAAATAGACTACATCCTGGGCCACAAAGCAAGCACTAGCAAATTTTTAAAAATATGGCACAATCCCCTGCGTCTTTTCAGACCACAATGGAATGAAACTAGAAATCAATTCTAAGAAGACCCAAAGTAACCACATAAACACATGGAGACTGAATACCACGCTGTTGGATGAGGAATGGGTCATAGAAGTAAGGGGAGAAATTAAGAAATTCTTAGAAACAAATGAAAATAGAGACATAACATATCAAAACCTCTGGGACAGAAGTTGAAGGCAGTACTAAGAGGAAAGTTCATAGCAATGAGTGCCCACATAAGAACAGAAAATCACCAAATAAATAACCTTGATGACATACCTCAAAGCCCTGGAGAAACAGAGTCTAATCCCAAAGCCAGTAGAAGACAGGAAATTATTAAAATCAGAGCAGAAATCAACGAAGTAGAGCATTAAAAAGACAATACCAAAAATCAACAGAACCAAAAACTGGTTTCTTGAAAAAATAAACAAGATAGATCAATCACTAGCCATTCTAACCAAAAGAAAGAATCAACCCAAATTATTAAAATAAGAGATGAAATCCAGAGGATTATCAGAAACTACTTTGAAAAACTATACTCCAACAAAATGGAAAATCTAGAAGAAACTGACAAATTTCTAGACACATACAACTGAGTCAAGAAAATATTGAAAACTTAAACTGACCAATAGCAATTAAAGAGACTGAAGAGCCTACCATCAATCAAAAGCCCAGGACCAGATGGTTTCCCAAGTGAATTTTTTTTTTTTTTTTTTTTTTTTTGGTACTAGGGATTGAACTCAGGGGTGTTCTACCTCCGAGCTATACCCCCAAGCCCTATTTTTTATTCTTTATTTTGAAACCGAGTCTCACTAAGTTGCGGAATGCCTCACTAGGTAGCTGAGGCTGGCCGTGAACCCGGATCCTCCGGTCTCAGCCTCCCGAATGCTGGGATTACAAGCGTGCACCACCACGCCCGGCTCTTCCCAAGTGAATTTTATAAAACATTTATAGAAGAGCTAATCCAAATACTCCTCAATCTATTCCATGAAATAGAAAGAAACAAGATTCTCCCACATGCATTCCATAAAGCCAAAATTATATTAATACCAAAGCCAAATAAAAACAGCTCAAGAAATCTATAGGCCTGTATTGTTAATGAACTTGGACACAAAACTGCTAAACAAAATACTAGCACTGTGTATTCAAAACCACATCGAGAAAATTATACACCATGACCAAATCTGGTTCATCCCAGGGATGCAAGGCTGGTTTAACATACGGAAAACAATCCACGTAATCCACCACATAAACAGAACCAAAGACAAAAATCACATGATCATTTCAATAGACGCTGAAAAAGCATTTGATAAAATCCAACACCCATTTATTCTAAAAGCACTGCAGAGAATCAGAATAGAAGGAACATACCTCAACATCATAAAGGCAATATACAATAGGCCCACAGCAAACATCATATTAAATAGGAAAAAACTACGAGAGTTTCCACTAAAAACAGGAACAAGACAAGATGTCCATTACCACCATTTCTTTTAGTGCTTGAGACTCTAACAAGAGCAATAAAACAAGATAAGGAAATCGAAGGAGTAGAAATAGGAAAGGAAGAACTTAAATTTTCCCTATTTGCAGATGTCATGATACTATACTTAGAAGACCCAACAAACTCAACCAAAAGGCTTATAGACCTGATCAACAAATTCAGCAAAGTGTATGGATACAAAATCAATCTTAAAAACTCAGAAGCTTTCCTGTATGGCAAGCGTAAATCCACTGAAAAAGAAATCCAGAAAACACTTCCACTCATGATATCCCTCCTAAAATAAAATACTTGGGAATAAACCTAACCAAGGAGGTAAAAGACCTCTACAAAGAAAATTATAAAACATTGAAAAAAGAAGACTTTAAAAGATGTAAAGATCTTCCATGCTCTTGGATAGGCAGAATAAATATCAAAATGGGCATTCTTCCAAAAAATTTAATGCAATATCCATTAAATTAACAAGGTCATTCCTCACAGATATAGAAAAATCAGTCCTTAAATTCATTTGGAACAACAAAAAAGCCAGAATAGCCAAAGTAGTTCTTAGCAACAAGAACCATGCAGGAGGCATCACAATACCTGACTTCAAATTATACCACAAAGCCATAGTAATAAAAAACGGCATGGTATTGGCACAAAAACAGACACATAGACCAATGGAGCAGCACAGAAGACTCAGAAAAAAATCTGCACACTTACAGCCAATATATTTTTGACAATGGAGTCGAAAACATAAACTGGAAAAAAGACAGCCTCTTTAACAAATGGTGTTGGTAAAACTAGTTAACCATATGCAGAAAAATGGAAATAAACTCCACTTTCTCACCCTTCACAAGAGTCAATTCGAGATGGACCAAAGACCTGGAAGTCAGATCAGAGAACTTGCAGCTACTTGAAGAGGGCATAGGTCCAACTTCAACACATTAGCACAGGTCAAAACTTTCTCAACAAGACCCTAAAGGCACAAGAAATTCAAAGTAAGATCAATACGTGAGATTGCATTAAATTGAAGAGCTTCTGTGCAATAAAGGAAACTATCAAGAACCTCAACAGAGAGCTGACAAAATGAGAGAAAATTTTTGCCAACTACTCCTTTGAGAGAGGACTAATATCTAGAATATACAGGGAACTCGAGAAACTCACCACTAAGAAAACAAATAGCCCAATAAAAAATGGGCAAGTGAACTAAATAGACACTTCACAAAAGAAGAAATTCAAATGGCCAGTAAATGTATGAAAAAATGTTCAACATCATTAGCAATCAGAGAGATGCAAATCAAAGCTACCCTGAGATTTCTCCTAACCCTAATAAGAATGTCAATCATTAAAAATACAAACAACAACAAATGCTGGCGAGGGTGTGGAGAAGTGGGAACTCTAATACACTATTGGTGGGATAGCAAATCAATGCAACCACTCTGGAAAACAGTATGGAGGATCCTCAGACAAATGGGAATGAACCTACTATATGATCCAACAATACCACTTCTGGGTATCTATCCAAAAGAATGGAAATCAAACTACCCGACTAATGCATGAGAATCTATATTTATAGCCGCACAATTCACAATTGCCAAACTATGGAACCAGCCAAGGTGTCCATCAACAGATGAATGGATTACAAAACTAGGGGTTTGTACACAATGGAATTTTACTCAGCCATAAAGAACAAAATCATGAGCCGGGCGTGGTGGCGTACGCTTGTAATCCCAGCATTCGGGAGGCTGAGACCTGAGGATCCGGGTTCGCGGCCAGCCTCAGCTACCTAGTGAGACACTCCGCAACTTAGTGAGACTCGGTTTCAAAATAAAGAATAAAAAATAGGGCTGGGGGTATAGCTCGGAGGTAGAATGCCCCTGAGTTCAATCCCCAGTACCGCCAAAAAAAAAAAAAAAAAAAAAAAAAAAAAAAAAAAAAAAAAAAAAAAAGAACAAAATCATGTAATTTGCAGGGCAGTGGATGGAACTGGAAAACACTATGTTAAGTGAGATTAGTCAGTTTTAACAAAAAGTAAAAAGCAGATGCTCTCCCTAATATGCAGAAGCTAGGGAGAAAGTAGGTGGTAGGAGGGACTCTAGATGAAGAAGGAGAAACCTTAGATGAGCAAAGAAGGTGACTTAACTGAAGGCGATGGGAGGAGGGTAGAGAGAAACACCATAATGCACATGATGTACATCCACAAACATATCAATCACCAAATCAATCACTAAGCCAAACATGGGAAGAAGGGAGGGGGATGGAATAGGATGGGAATTGGGGAAGGGTTAAATGAGTGCCGTGTTCATGTATACCGTTACCATCTTGTACCTCATTAAGGTGTATGATTACAACGCACCAATAAAAAAATAAAATAAAATAAAAATAAAAACTTCATATGGAGAAACAAAAGACCCAGACTAGCCAAAGCAATTCTCAGCCATAAGAACCATGCAGGAGGCATCACAATTCCTGACATCAAATTATACTACAGAGCTATAGTAATAAAAACAACACAGTATCAGCACGAAAACAGACACATAGACCAATGGAAACAGAATAGAAGATACAGAAACAAATCCACACATTTATAGGCAGTTGTTTTTTGACAAAGGTACCAGACACATACGATAGAGAAAAGACAACCTTTTCAACAAATGGTATTGGGAAAACTGGTTATCCAGTTGTAGAAAAATGGAACTAAATCCTTCCTCTCTCCCTCCATAGGAGCCAACTTGAGATGGATCAAAGACCTGGAAGTTAGACCAGAGACGGTGAAGCTACTAGAGGAGGGCACAGGTCCAACACTCCAACATATAGGCAAGACCCCCAAAGTTCAAGAAATTAAAACAAGAATTAATAAATAGGATGACATTAAATTTAAAAGTTTCTGCTCATCAAAGGATACCATCAAAGCCGGGAGTGGTGGTGCACGCTTGTAATCCCAGCATTCGGGAGGCTGAGACTGGAGAATCCGGGTTCTCGGCCAGCCTCAGCTACCTAGTGAGGCACTCCACAACTTAGTGAGACCTGGTTTTGAAATAAAGAGTAAAAAATAGGGCTGGGGGTGTAGCTCGAAGGTAGAACGCCCCTGAGTTCAATCCCCAGTACCGAAAAAAAAAAAAAAAAAAAGGATACCATCAAGAGTCTAAAGAAAAAGCCTACAGAATGGGAGATCTTTGCCAGTTATTCCTCTGCTAGAGAACTAATATCTAGAATATACAAAGGACTTACTTAAAAGACTTTACACACAAAAGAAAAACAAATAACCCAATCAAGAAATGGACAATGGAATTGAACAGACACTTCACAAAAGAAGAAATACAAATGGCCAATAAATACATGAAAAAATGTTCAACATCATTAGCAACCAGGGAGATGCAAATCAAAACTACACTGAGATTCCATCTAACTCCATCAGAATGGCAATCATCAAGAAGTCAAGAAATAATAAATGCTGGCAAGGATGTGGGAAAATTGGAACTCTTCTACACTATTGGTGGGGTTGCAAATTAGTTCAGCCGCTAGGGAGATATGTGTGGAGATTCCTCAGAAAACTGGGAATAGATCCACCATATGATCCAGCTATACCACTCCTGGGTATCTTTCCAAAGGGGCCAAAAATCAGAGAACCACAGTAATATACGCATACCCGTGTTCATAGCAGCACAATTCACAACAGCCAAATTATGGAACCAACCCAGGTGTCCATCAACAGAGGAATGGATTACAAAATTGGGAAATATCCACACAATGGAATTCTACTCAGCAATAAAGAAGAACAAACATGTCATTTGCAAAAAAAAAAAAAAAAAAAAAAAAAAAAAAAAAAAAAAAAAAAAAAAAAAAAAAAAAAAAAAAAAAAAAAAATGGAAGGACCCGGAGAACATTACGTTGAGAGAGATTAGCCAGTCACAGAAAGTGAAGGGTCATATGTGTTCTCTAACATGCAGAAGCTAGGGAGGAATGGGGACTCCGGAAGGACTTTAGATAATGGAGGAGAAACCTCAGTGGAGCAAGGGAGGAGTATAAAGGAAGAGGAGGGAGAAGACGAGGTTCATTGAAAGAATTACTACCATCGACTGTGTGTACATATGTGAAAATACCAATGTCAATGTCAGTACTCTGTATGGGTAAAGGGGACGATGGGGAAGTCACCAAGTGCCATGTGCGTATATGTCACTGACAACATGATATACATTATGATGTGAGGCTGTAATGCACCAATAATCCTCTCCTCCTCCTCTTCTTCTGAGTACCAATAAATAAATTAACAAATTTATTTAATTAAATAAAAAGGACTGAGGATGTAGCTCAGTGGTAGAGAGCTTGGTTAGCTTATGTGGGGCTCTGGGTTCATCCCCAGTACTTAGGAAGGAAGGAAGGAAGGAAGGAAGGAAGGAAGGAAGGAAGGAAGGAAGGAAGGAAGGAAGGAAGGAAGGAAGGAAGGAAGGAAATGTAAAGAAAATCTCTCTCTCTCTCTCTCTCTCTCTCTCTCTCTCTCTCTCTGTCTCTCTCTCTCTCTCTCTCTCTCTCTCTCTCTCTCTCTCTCTCTCTCTTTCTCAACTGGAGATCAAACCCAGAGGGATCTACCTTCAACCTACACTACCAGCCCTTTTCACTTTTTATTTTGAAACAGGTTCCTGCTAAGTTGCTGAGGGTCTCTCTAAGTTGCTGAGGCTGCCCTCAAACCTGTAATCCTCCTACCTCAGCCTTCCAAGTTCTGGGATTACAGGTGTGCACCACCCTGCCCAGTGAAAACTTCCACCTTAGAAAACACATAAAAAATCAAGTACAACATTAGTGGAAACACGGCTTGTAAGGGAGAATCTAATGGCAGCTCAGACAGAAATGAGAAACATGTTAACTGGACAATGAAGGAAAGATAATCCTTGTTAAAAAGTGGTAAAAGCCTCAGCTGAATTGTGTTCTAATATTTTGTAGAAGGAAGAAGCCAGGAGTTGTAAGATTGCCCTGAGCAGTGAATTGGAAATCTAGCTGAGCAGATTCCTAGACAAAGTGTGGAAGGGGCAGCTTCATTCCTCCTGACTTCTTTCAGCAAAGGGAATTAAAAGGGAATTGGTAGCCAGGCGTGGTGGCACATGCTTATAATCCCAGTTCTTAGGAGGCTGAGACCAGAGGATCTGGGTTCGCGGCCAGCCTCAGCTACTTAGTGAGGCCCTCTGCAACTTAGCGAGACCCTGTTTCAAACTAAAGAATTAAAAATAGGACTGGGGGTGTAGCTCGGAGATAGAATGCCCCTGGGTTCAATACCTAGTACTGAAAAAAAAAAAAAGCAAAGAAGACCCAGAATTTAAATATTTAGAAATTCTTAGGCCATCCATACTGCAGAGAGAGAGAGAGAGAGAGAGAGAGAGAGAGAGAGAGCATGCATGTTCAACAGAGGATAACCATGTGATATGCAGATCAGCACAGGTGTGACCACAGTTCCACCGACCTCCCCACCAGAAACACTGTCACCTTTAACTGAAGGGGTCAGAGGTCAGGTGAAATGAAGAATGAAGAGAGGATGTCAGACTTTTTGACTCTCGCAAGGACAAGATGATGAAGCTCTTTGGCTACAAACTTGTGTTATTCTTCAAGAAAAGGGAAGGATGACCCCGAGGGCAATTTCGAGATCACCAAAGTGAATGTCTCAAATTCAACAGGCCGGATCCCCAAACAAAGCCGTGGGGTCACCCGGGAGCTACAGGGGTGACACTGCCATCCCAGTGGGCTTGGAGGGCAGGTCATCAAACCAAGGAGACTGGCTCAAGCCTGAAGGTCGAATGGAGCAGCCCCCTTAGGGGGTATGTTCCAAGACCCCCCCAATGCATGCCTGAAACCGGGGGCAGTGCTAAACCCCATATATACTATGTTTTTTTCCTATACTTCCACTTACATACCTGTGGTCAAATTTAACTTATAAATTAGGCACAGCAAGACACTAGCAACCACGATGAATAATAAAACAGAACAATTTTAATAATATCTACTGCTACATGAATGATAATTATATAATAATTATAACTTTTATATGTAATACAAAGGGTTTTTAAAATGTGTGAGTTTATTTTGGGAATTTTCCACTTCATACTTTTAGACTGCGGGGAAAAAGAAACATGGATGAGGGGAGACTCGGGGCCCCTGGCCCCTTCCTTCTCCCTTTGGAATGGGAGTGTCTATTCCAAGAAGGCAGCTGTCTTCTGCAAGAGAGACTACCCAAACCAAGTCAGACACCAATTTGATCTTGGACTTTAAGCCTCCAGAAACCTGAGAAAGAAAGGTCCACGGGTTAAGCACCTGAGATTTGCTGGAGCAGCCCAAGGAGACAGAGACAAGAGCCAGGTATTCGGGAGCTAAGAAGAAGGAGTTCCAAATCAAGCACACGGTGGTCAAAAGTGTGGGTGCTGCCCCAGACCTCCTGGGCTGAAGCCCCTCTCCATCACTCACTCCTGCTGTGTGACCCTGGGCAGGTATCAGACCCCCGTGGACCTCAGTTACTGTAGGAGAGAGAGACACGACAGTAGTTCTGACCCCCAGGTTGCACATTGGGGACTCAGCAGGTGGCTGGCCTTTTAGCAGCCCTCAGTGGCCTTCCACAGGACCACCACCACCCAGCCTTGGAGCTTCTGCAGTTCATGATTGGCGCTGGAGTCCCCAGGCATGGAGAGCCACAAGCTTAGGGACAACCACTAGCACTGTGTTCTGGGGTCACAGAAGAAAGGGTAGGACATGGCAAGAGGCAGAGCTAAGAGCTCGAGCTGTCAAGAACAATGAGTCTTTCTTAGATTCAGATTTCCTTCCTTCCTTCCTTCCTTCCTTCTCTCCTTCCTTCCTTCCTTCCTTCCTTCCTTTTCTTTCATGTGTGTGCATGTGTGTGTGTGTGGGGGGGCTATTGGGGGTGAAACCCAGGGCCCATTAAGCTGTAACCCTACCCCTTTTTATTTTATATTTTGAAACAGGGCCTCACTAAGTTGCTGCGGCTGGTCTTAAACTATCACCCTCCCATCTCAGCCTCCCAAGTCCTGGGCTCACAGGCGTGCACCACTACACCCTGCTAAATTCTAATTACTTTCATAGCAAAAGCAAAAGCAGCCCGTGACTTCCTCTCTTTCCCTACATCCTTTACACAGGGCAACACCGAAACCAAAGGGTCCAGAAGACTGAAACTTGGGTGGCAGGATCCTGGTGCCAAGGAACCTTTCCTTGGTGCAGGCAAGCACTCCCTGGCCTGTAGCTGTTCCTAAGCTACTTGGCAGAGGCCTTGAAGCTCATCAGCACCGGAGAGGGCTGGGCCTGGGCTCGTGCCATCTACCCTGCTGGAGAGGGAGGAGAATGGGAAACAGATCTTCTCCCCACAGGCTACAGACCCCATGCTCTGCTCTGCGAAGATCACGGGGGCTTTCTGCCAACGCACAAACCAGATGTGTTAAGCCTTACAGATGTGGTTTATGGAGAAAGGCACGAGGTCAACTGAACAGAGGTCCACCTTTAGAAGAGGGCCTAAGTTGGCCTTGAAGACGGCTTGGATGCCCCTATGATCTGAGTTTGGGATGTCCCCAAGGGCTCATGTGTTCAAAGCCCGGCCCCATTGCGACCATATTCAGAGGTGAAATCACTGAATCAGGGCTCTAATCGCACCAGTAGCTAAACCCACCGAAGGATGCATAATGTGAGTAGATTTGCTGGGTGGTCACTTAGACATCTGGGGGGGGGGGTAACTGGAGGAGATATGTCACAGAGGGTGTAGCCGTGGGGACTATCCATCCGTGGTCACTTCCTGTTGCTCTCTCTCTGCTCCCAGCTGCCACCACGGAGTTGAACTCAGCTTCCCTTCGCCATGCCATGCCGCCATGATGCCCACCGTGGAGTCAGCCAACAGTGGACTGTACCTCTGAAACCAGGATCCAGACAAACATTTCCTCCTCTCTGTTGTTGTGTCAGGAATTTGGTCACAGTCGACTAAAGCCGACTTGGAGAGGTGGAGAGAGAGTGGCAGCATCCCCGTTGTAGGCTGCAGCTAGAACAAAGGTTTGGAGGCTGGCAGGAGGGAGCTTCCTGGGAGCCACAGCTGAGTTGGTTGCTTTGGCAGGTTTGTATGTAAACAGTTTGGGGGGCACAGAGCCAAATGGGACGGAGGGACTCAGTCTGGTGAGGGAGGCTGAGCCAGAATTGCAGGTGCCTGGCACGCCATGGTTAAACACATCCGCCAAGCGTGCCTTCATTCTGTCACCCCTGAAAGACTCCAAATCTCCACTTCTCCGAACTCCGGCCCTCCCCAAATGGTCTCTGGGCTCCTGCATCATCGAGAAGGCCTTTGGCCAAAAGCAAAACAACTAGACGCACGATCGAATGTTCTGGCACTTGGGGGGGTAGCATAGCATCGCAGCCTCCTCCCCGAGGCAGCCCCAGCCAGCCAGCCGGCGATGCACACAGCACAGAGGCTCAGAGGACCCCCTGGCAGCAGGTAATCAATCCCTGGGCCCTCTGGAAAGCAGGCGAGCATTTATTCAGTTGGCCAAACATCAGCCTTCCCTGTATGATTTTTCTTGGGCAGTTTGAAGGCAAAGTTTAAAATCAATGTAGATCCTCAAAACAGAAACCCATGTGACTCATGAGTGCACAAGGCTGACATGGGAGGGGACAGGGGTGAGGACATCTGGGTCCCTAGGACCCAGCTGTCAACCACCTCTACCCCTTCAAGCCCCCTGGACCATGATCTTCCCACCTCCCTCCCTAGCCCAGGCTTGTGAAGGGACTCATCACCATGCCCATTTTCCACTCCAGGAGAGCATGAGTGGCCAGAAACGGAGGACAACAATCCCTTCCTCAAATGACCATGACCAGGTCACCGCACTACCCTTTGGAACCTGGGGTTGATTGGGTACTTGCGGCGAATAAAGAAGGGGGCATAAGAAGGACATCGTGCACAGCTTGCAGTTGGAAGAGTGTTCAGCTGCCACTAATCCGGTCCCCACCCGAAGGTCACTTGGAGATATAGCGTCACGTTGGGTAAAGCTGCAGGCCGGGAGGCAGGGGCTGCCGGGGCAGCGGCACAATGTCCCGGGGTCCCTAGGCTCCCCTTCAGATGCTGTGGCAGGACCCGAAAAGGTCCCATGCTCCCAGGAAGGCCCCAGTGTCACCGCCTCACTCTAGTGGGAAGAGGAGGGCAGAGAAGGGCCGACAGGTGCCTGCCAGCCAGATCGGTCCTTCACGGCGCTATTCTGGGATGTCTCTCGTATCTGCTGTCCCCACCTTTGGCAAAGGGAGACCCCCAGGGACCAACCACAAGCCGGACAGCCCAGCCAGAGAGAGAGCGGGTAGTGATTCTGGGGCAAGGTAGCCACCTGCCTCTGTAAGCCAACCTCTTCCTCTTTCTCCTCCTCCCTTGGAGTCTGGCTTCAGCTTCTGGAGCTTTGTGGGACTTCTGGGACTCTGACTCGCTCTTCCCATTTTCCCAGTCCTGGGCCCCAGAGGGAATCTGATTGGTTTGTTTTTTCATGCCACGCCCTGCCGCCTGGATTGGCTGCCCTGGAAGGGAGTGTGCATCCTGGACCAATCAGCCGGGGCTGTGCGCTGGTGGGGGGTCACGTGGTCTTCCTGGGGGCGTGGCCACTATCATCCGTAGCCCCTTGTTGAGAGAGAGAGGGTTAATTGTGCTGCGGATGCAAACTGCTTGACCTCTCTGTGCCCACAGTTCCTGTTCTGTGAAATGGGGCAATAATCGCTTGCACCCCATAAAGTTGATGGAATGAGGAAGCCCAGGTCCCTGTGCCCGAGCGTAGTTAAGGCCCAGTAATAGCTGGCTTG